>JAOTOM010001481.1:0-70035 GCA_034440615.1 Ashinkailepas kermadecensis | reverse complement strand
AAAATTTGTAATGCTTTAGACCTGATGTGTCATTACTGGCTTAGCATTCTAACCTAGGCATTTTCTTTGTTAAAAGAATATAACAGAGTTAAACGTTCTTTCTTCGGGATAAGAGAAACAAAAGTTCTTCCACACAAATAAAGAGCAAAAAAATAATTTTGTTGCATTTTTCATGGTAATGAATGGTCCCATTGTCTTAATCATGTTCAGAAACATGATCTCACAATGTTGTGTATTATTGCACTTTAAGGTATCCAGGAGACAAGCTGTACACACATTTTTCCCCACGAGGCAAAATTTGGGTTAGGTTTGGTTAGGTTAGGTTAGGCTAGCCTTTTCTCTTCAGTTGGAAAAACTTCCCAATTTTGTTACATATTTTTTTCAACAAAAAAGAGATCTTTTCTTCAAAACAGATTAAATTTAATCTGTTAACCTAGTTAACTAGGCTCTGCGATGTAAGATTTTTTATTTAAAAAGCTTCAGACGAAAATGGATTTTTTTCTTCATTTTTAAGGAATTTATTTTCCTGCATGCAAGTTTAGGTTAGGTTGTGCTACATTCTTTATTTCTCTTGAACATTATTTTTATGCTATGTTATCAAACTCAAGCCTGTTTTTTGGTGTTATTTGGCTGCCGACTGAAAAATATGCATTTGCGGAGGAAATGAGTGGTCACACAATGCTATCCGCCTACATAAACATTGCATTGGAAAAATAAATTCCAATAATTAAAAATGTACCCAAAAGTGCAATTTAATACAATTCGGTTTCTTGAAATACCATCATTATTCAACTCAAAGTCCCATTTTAGGTGTTCTATTGCCTGTCAACTGAAAAAGTAATCATTTTCAGAGAAAATGAGTGGCCACACCATGTTAACCATGTTCATAAACCGTTGGAAAGTAAGTCCAACAATTAAAAAATACCTGAAGTCATAAACTTACCACATTTTGTGGCAAGAAGATTAATTTATACTATTTAGTTAATTAAATTAAAAATTGTAACCTAGGATACCCTATCCTAACACCTGCTTTACAGATGAAAACATCTGATTACTGATTAGCACTTCTTGCATGCAGTCGAACCTGCAAATTACTGAAGTTCTGAAGATGGCAAGTGGAAAAGGTTTAGGTAAAGATATATGGAATAACATTGAAATATAGAACTGATGCTGATAATTTGTCTTATTGCTTTGCTTTTCTGTGCCTTCCAGCATGCCACACCAGAATTTGATGAACCATCTCCAATGTTTTGTTAAAGAATAAGCTGCAATGCTAATATGCATGAAGATTGCAGCACAATGCTGGTACTTTTCTTTGGATGGGTTTCATCCATATATCTAGAATAGGATATATCTAGGATAGATGGTGTTTTTCTACTCTTGCCAGGATATCTGTCTTCGGCATCTCAATCTAGTGCAAAATGAATACATGCATGTTATTATGTCAGATTTGAAACTATAATAATTGTGCCAGAATTTGTGGGCACTGTAGAAACAGTATGGAACATGTACAGATGTGTTGAGTCATGCTTGAAAAAAATGATGCTTGGTTCAAGCATCTCTTTTGCCAAATATCCCTGGATATGCACCATTATTTCTTTCACGTGTAGAAGTACTGTGCCTGTCGGCAATGAATAAATGTTCGTTGTTTTGCGTGCAGCATGATGTAGATAACAGTTAATGGGAATTCTAAGTATTCGTATGGCACTCGAAATTTCATCTCTTATATATACGGTGGAAGATTGCGAGCAATTGATGTCAGATTGCCAAATATTGCTTGGAATTTTTCATCTTTATGTGCCAATCTCCAGATTGTGTCATCCTTAGCTATCTTCGAGCAAATTGTGTTCATCCTCCACTGTCTCCGAGCGACTTCGTTCATCTTCACAGTCAATGAACAAATCAATCATTTACAGACAGTCTCTCAGTCTCTTCCCTGCATGCGACGGTGACGGATTTAGAAGTTCCTGTCGGCAGGAGGACACTCCTTTTGGCGGGAAAACATTTATTCAGGGCGCCAAGCGACACCTATTGCTGAGGAAAACATCGATGAAAGGCTGGAAGGCAGACAAATCTTCAAAAAGGGGCAATCACGAAAAAGCACGTTTCGGAAATTTAATTTTATCCAATCCCGATGGAGGGCCGCCGCTTCCCCCCCCACCCCCCTGTTGGACCCGTTCCTGATCGGCGACCAATTTCCCAGAATTGAATCTCGTCGGCGACCACCGAAAGGTTTTTTTTAACTTGGTGCGCGCGTCGAAGACACAAATTTAACAGTATCCAGTCTTTCGCCTCATCACCTCATAATTCTGGGAGGTTACTCAATGCCTTTCTATTGGCACGTTGTTGCGTCATCTGTGGGCTGTAAGACATGTAATGGTAGGGTGGAGTGATTTACAAAAATTTTGGTGTCAAAGTCTTAAAACTTGCGTTTGGTTCTAAAAAGACGATCTGCAAAGTTTTAGAGCAATCTGAGGCCGGGAAGCCGCCGCGCCTCAGGGCTTTCTGAGGCCGAAATGACGTTTTTCTACCAACTTGCGGGATCAAGCCCGATTTCAGGAATTTAAATCATTAGATAGCAAATAAATATTTATTTCATTGCATTGTGCAGTCTTTCATCCACCGCTGTGCTAATTTTCACTTCCCTAACTTGAAAATTGTGCCTGCCATGACGCAGAGTTCCGGAAGGTGTGCCGCCCGCAGCGCCACCACTGCCCTCTATCGACAGAAGTATGAACTGCGACCATTGACCGTTCATTCCGCAATATAAGTATCTTTCTTGATCAACTGGGGGGCAGGTAGGTGGCGGATTTGAGACAGTGCACAATGTGCTGACTTCTTATGCGCACAGCACCATTTTATTACGATTCCAGCGACTTCTATCGACAGCTATACACGATTGGAGCGTAGCCACAGCCGGCTTTGGCATATTGTGGCCTGCCTTTCAGCCTCCAAGCTCACAATGTTTACCTGAGATACCCTGCTAGCATGTTTTCTTGGCTGCATGTGAATTGTTACTGCAGATATTTGAATTTAATTAATTTACTTTGGCGGAAACACTGACAATCCCACACTTTACTGGATGGGTACTCGGTCGCACGACTAGCGCAGACCGCTCAAATTTAGCAGTACTGGCGATGATTTTATGCTCCGACCGTCGATTGCCCACCAACTGTTGCATTTACTCACCATCACCACCATGGTCATGGGTAAAGAATTGCTTTGTAAGTTACCCCGCCGGCGGCCAATGTATTGCGCGGCCATGGCCGGGGTAACTTGAAAGTTACCCCGCCGGCGGCCAATGTATTGCGCGGCCATGGCCGGGGTAACTTGAAAGTTACCCCGGCCATGGCCGGGGTGGCCGAGGCATATTCTCCAACCATGACCATGGTTGGAACCGAAAATAAGGATTTACGAGGGCGTGTGTCGCACGCGGAATTTCCAATACAGTTATGCACCCTGAACTTCCTGTTATAGCAAAAAACGTTTGTGATACATTTTTATCCTATGGCGTGGGATGAATTTTGAAACTTACCAGTTGACTAACCAGTTTTTGCCTCTTTTCCAGACTAGTGAACCTATCAGATTTCGAGTATGAAAGTAAAAAAGGTTAAGGGAAGCTCACTCCGATCGAAGACGGCTCACTTTGCGTTGGGCCATCCCTGCGAACTGCCGAAGAACAACTGCCACTTCAGATTCATGTATATAACTTCTACAGACTACAGTCTAACAAACTTCGGGCTGTTGACAACCATGCAGCGGGCGAAAGGCAAATCGCCACGAGCGTTGCCAAGGGCGTTGTATACCTTTGGGGGAAAGCAAGCGTCCCTGTTAAATCGTTTCAGTCGATTGTCCGGGGTGTCCTGATGATTGTGAAGAAAGGAAAGGATCTAACAAAGACCCCAACAAAGAAACGCGCTGGCGCAAGCAAAACGATTCCCCTCCATGAGCTGTTTGACATCTGCGCGTGCAGCTGTCCTTCGAGAAATGCCTGCAGCTGCCCCAGCGAGAACAAGGTTCCATACCGCGAGTGGAATTTCTTACAAGACCAGCGAGGTGAGAGGAAGCGAAGCATCGGCGGCATTGACATGAAGACCTCCAATGCATTGGAGAGGAGGCGAAGAGATCAGAACCGTCTGCGGCCTGACCCGGCTTTCCTTCAGACGGACGCCGACGACTCGGAGCCTGGTCCCTCGGGTCTGACCGAGCACAGCACGGGACACGAGCCCGAAAGCATGGACGAGGGAAGCAATGGTGACGATGCATATGACACAGGGAGTGTCCACGAACCAACACAGACTAGGGTTCCGTACAATATGATGTCTCTGGAGAATTTCGCTAAGGAGTGTGACCGGTACATCGAGGTCACTGATAGGATTGCAGCGGCCCTTGGCACCGCTCTCTTGAAGGATCTTGGCCTCGTCACTGAGAACGACACGAGGCACGTCATCACACGAGATAAAGTGATAAGAGCCAGACAAAGGGCACAGGAGAAAGAAAAACGAAAGCTAAAGGAGGGCATAGGCGGTAAGGTGCAGTGCATGGGATTCGATGGGAGACAGGATATCACACAGATACGAGAGAAAACAAATGAGCAAGACGTACGGCTTACGGGAAAATAGAAGCATCTGGTATTTGTGAGCGAGCCAGGTGGAACCTACATTGCTCACAGAACACTGACATCAGAAAATAGTGCATCAATTGCTGGCAAGGCTTTAGAAGTCCTTCGGGAGTGCGACTCAGAACAATCCCTGCAGGCAGTATTGGTCGATGGCACTGCCGTCAACACAGGCCGCGAAAACGGTGCACTCACGAGGATGGAGCGCCAGCTTGGCCGTAGCGTCCAGTGGCTCATCTGCCTTCTTCATGGCAACGAACTTCCGATGAGGTATGTGCTGCTTGTTTTTATAATAAAACAAGAATTGACTGAAATACTTCGCCACTATCCACCTGATCCTTACAAATTACATGACATACAATAATATACTGTGTCATCTGCATATCTATCTAGAATCATGGCAATTTGTGAGTCCGTAGTACAATCCAAACACTTGCCATGCCATTTGCCCATTTAGACCCTGATAAATGTCTATCCAATTCCTTCCTTGTCCCAATCCCATTCTGTCCTGGGCTTTTTCGCAGGCATGTGTTCGTGGAGCTGGAGGGAGGCCACGGTACCAGTGGGCCCAAGTCCTTCAAGGGCCCGCTGGGACAAGCTATAGCTGGTGACATTCACCGCCAGCCGGGGGTGGACTTCCGTCCCATCCCATTCAACGCGCCTGACATCGCGGAGCAGGTTGTCGCAGACCTGTCTGCTGACCAGCGCATCCTTCTCCGGTACTGCGGAGCCGTCGCCACCGGCGTTGTCAGTGCTGAGCTGGCACGCGCCAGGCCGGGTCCGCTTAACCACGCGCGGTGGCTAACTCTCGGCATCAGAGTGCTCGTACTGTACACGAAAACTGCGTCGCCAACCACGGCTCTGACAAAGATGACGGAGTTTGTCCAACAGGTGCATGCCCCTATGTGGTTCGACATCAAAGCGCGCCCACTCTTCACGCAAGGAGCCGTGCATCTCTTCAGAACGATGAGACTTATTCAGACACAGACACCTGAAGTGCAGGCAGTGGCGAAACGTTCAGTGGAACGAAACGCGTGGTTCACCCACCCGGAGAACCTAATCGCGACCATGGTTGTCGACGCTGAGAGGTCGATCCGGGAGAGGGGGTCAAACTGATCATGAGTGCGCGGAGTAACCCGGGATCCCGGTGCCGACAGTTCAGGGTGCCCCCACTGAACTGGGAGGCGGCCACATACACCGACATGATCCAATGGGACCATGTCGCGGTGACGGAACCGCCAGTTACCGCTCACATGTCGGACGACGAGATTATGTCAGCCGTCGACCAACCTCTCTCGCTACCGGCATTCCCATGCCACGCACAAAGTGTGGAGCGATGCGTTAGGCTCGTAACGGAGGCGTCCACGCGTGTGTTCGGCGAGGACAGGCGACACGGCATTATCGTATCGCGCCAGGCCAGTCGTGCCGCGAGACCGAAATCCGCCAAGAAAAGTGACTTCGTGTAACGGTAAATGTGAGAGAGATGGGGAGAGAGAGAGAGAGACTGAGAGAGAGAGAGACATAGACAGTGAGACAGAGACAGAGACAGAGAGATAGCCGTGTGCAATTCGTAGTCGTATGGTGGTGCAGGATCTTATTTAGATGAGTAGGTCTTAGGACTAACTGCGCTTAGTTCGTTCTGTTCGTGTGCCTATTTGTAGGCATAACAGCCATCCGAATATACCCTGTCTTAGATCCGCCCCCTCCCTGCCTTCAGTTGTCCCAGAGAGGAACTAAAACTGGGGAAAAACGGCCAATGATTCACACTTCCACCGATAGAGGGCAGTGATGTCGCTGCGGTCGGCGCACCTTACGAGACTCTGCGTCATGACGGGCACAATTTTCAAGTTAGAGAAGTGAAAATTGGTACAGCGGTCAATGAAAGACTGCAGAATGCAATGAAACAACTCTTTATTTTCTATCTAATTATTTGAATTCCTGAAATGATGATTTATCCCGCAAGTTCGTTAGAAAACGTCATTTCGGTCTCAGAAAGCCCTGAGGCGCGGCGGCTTCCCGGCCTCAGATTGTTTTATAACTTTGCAGATCATTTTTTTGATAACCAAACACATGGTTTTAGACTTTCTCACCCAGCGTTTTTACAAAAACGCATAAAATCACTCCACCCTAATGTAATGGTGTCAAATCACACGATAGCACCAGCGAACACCACTGTCGAATGACGTTCTGCGGCAACTCGCAATTCATATTTGCACCTAAAATCGGTCGGAAACACGCTTCCGCCCGCTTCCCACCGCTTCCCACCGCGCGCCTTGCACCCTGTACCCTGCACCGTGCATCACGCACCGCCTAGGTTTGTCACACGCCAGCTGTTGGGTCGGAGGCCGGTCGATGACCGCCTCGTTGTTGCCGGCCGTGCGAGAAGATAGGCTCGTCGATCATTTGTCGGATCATTTGTCGGATCATTTGTAAGGTAGACCATCGGCTCGGATGGCGCCGGCGGGACCGACAATAGTCCACCACGAGTGGACCCGCTGTTTCGGCATCAAATAAGTATGCAACGCACGCCGGCGCGACCATTTGCCGGCGCCGCGAATGCACCGGGCTGATGTGTTTACAGGCGGCTGCCGGTGGAGTCGCCAGGTCGGCCGGCTCTCTGAGTGCCGCTGGGATAGCCCGGTCAGATGGCGGTCGTGCCCGTGTTATTACTGACGCCTGCCGGTGGTCGGTGGTTCCGTCTGCTTAGGCGTTGCTGTAAGTTCATGGCTTTCGCACTTCCATTTTCCATTTAGTTTTCATTTTACCTTACTTTTATGCGAATCGCTTTCAAGTGGTGGCAACCGATTGCAGATGAAGTCAAAGCCGTAACATTTTTACTGGTAAACTTGGACCCGTGCAAAAAAAGACACAAACAGGGAAAAAGTCGAACGGTTATCATAAATGGCCTGCATAAAACCTACATAAACTAATCGAATTTTTAGATTATTTCGTCGCCGCTGAGCCCGGGGGCGGTGTAGAATAGTCGACTTGTGAGTGAAGGTCTGTGGTTCAAACCCATGGCTTGACAATCGCCGTTTGCAACCCGGATCCGCCTGGAAGAATCCGGGTTCAGGAAGGGGACCGGGGAAGGGGACCGGGGAAGGGGACCGGGGAAGGGGACCGGGGAAGGGGACCGGGGAAGGGGACCGGGGAAGGGGACCGGGGAAGGGGACCGAGGAATGAGACAATGGAAGGGGACAGAGAAGGGGACTGAGGATGGGGACAGGTGAGGTGGACAGGGAAAGGGACCGGGGAAGTAGACGGAGGAATATGGGTCCGGAAAAGGGGAGCATGGAAGAGGACCGGAAGGGAAAGCGGCCAGTACCAGAGCAGGCGACCGGGGGTAGGGAACCGGGAACGAGGACCGGGAAATGGTACCGGGAAAGGGAACGGGAAACGGGCTTGGAAAGGGGACAGGGTGGTTACGGGAAAGATCGAGGAAGGGACTCGAAAATGGGACATGTGAGGCACACCGCAGAAAAGATGGGGAAGGGAACCGGGGAAGGGAAACCACATTGAAGGTGATCAGAGAAAAGAACAGAGGGAAGGGGACCGAAAAAGGCAGTCGGAAAGGGGCCGAAGAAGGTTTTGGGGGAAGGGACCGGGGAAGAGGATCGGAGAAGTGGATCGGGAAGGAACCGAGGAAAGGTAGAGGGAAAGGAGACCGGGGAGGACATCGGAGAAAGGAATCGGGACAAGTGAAGTAGACCAGGCAAGGGAACGGAGAAGGGAGCCGAGAAAAGGGTCAGTGGAAGGGGACTTGGGATGTCGATGGGGAAAGGTACCGGGGAATAGGTCAGGGAAAGAGACCTGGAAGATTGACCCATGGAAGAAGCTCGAGGAAGGTACAGGTTATGTGGAGGCGGAAGGGGGGGGGCAGTGAAGGTGACCTAGGAAATGGATCTAGAAGAACTTGCGAAATTATAAATTAAATGAGTGAAAAATTGCTTTAGATTGAAATTCAACGATATTTCCAGACACTGTAACTATATTGGCTTCATCAGGAAAGCAAGATATCAGCAGGCACCGAAAGCATTTTAAAAGTATTTCTACAAAACATGACTACATTTAGCTTCTTGTATCTCCGATCCAAAAACTGTCTGTACATAATCTGTCCTTCGGACAATTCTGTTACATCATATCGATTGAAACCTTCGGCTTTGCACATGATTAAGTGAGCAATATATCTATTCGGTGCAGGATAAGAATACTCGGGATGCTCTGGTTCATGTATCTGCTACATTTTCCCTTTGGCCGTTGGTGCTTCTCACACTGCTTGCGCTGCTTTCAGACACAATCTTCGGCTGAAAAACGGTACGCCCGCATAGCGCCAATCATTGTGATGCCCACAATTTCTTCAGATTTTCCGCATCGAAAATAATATGCCTACAATTAAGGCTGCCCGAACCATTACCAAACATCATCTTCGGCCGTCTCAGACGGCTCCAAATGCATGGATCGATCGATCGCCGGATTTGCTTCTGAGTCAACTTACAGGCACACATGCTACCACGCCAGCCAGACTGCCGTGATGATTATTTGATATGTGAATAAAAAGTACGCCGCATGCAGGAAAATACATCTGTGTTATTGCCAGAATGAAAATTGAATTAGGAAAAAGGAGGATAGGTCCGAGCAAATCAAGCCAGGTCACTTCAAGTTATACCAGGTCAGATTAGGCTACGTTAGGTAAGGCAAGCATAGGTTCAGTCAGGTCAGGTCAGGTCAAGTTAGAGCAGATTAGCTAATTTTGTGTTAACTCACTTCAAACCCGCTTTGAGAGAGCAACGGTCTGGAATGGGTACATTTAGGTACTTTTAAAATTTTGAACACACCAACATTGCGGGGTTGGTGTGCATCTAGTAGTACAATATATGCATTAGTCTGTATTATTATTGCTAGGTTATGAGGCGTACATAGTGCACAACACATTGCTTTTCGCGATTCATAAGCTTTGTTGGTCGAATGTGTTTTCTTCAATTCATGAAGACTAAATGTTAATCAAGTCTTGGACTGATATCGGTTCACTTCACTTTCACTTCAACTTCACCTCGCGACCTACTATCTCTAGAAGCGGAGCACCATGAATGGCTTTACGTTTTCCACTGCAAAAGACTTCAATGTACTTCTGTCGCCGTCGTTGCTGTAGTGATCTGGCGCTTACGCTGTACGGTGAACCAATTCAATTATACCCGGTATTGCAGTGTTTAGGAATTTATTTTGACAGCCGTTTGCTTTACCGGGAACATCTTAGAATACTTCGCGACTATTGCATTATATCTCTGAATATTTTAAAATGTGTCGCACGAACACCCTACAGAAGTAACAGACAAATACTGCTACTTCTCTATCGATCCCTCATCCGCTCAAAGCTAGATTATGCTTGCTTTGTTTATGACGGCACCTGTGCATCCGGAAAGCGTGTTCTGGATATCGTCTATCCTGCATTTCTGAGGATTGTGACTCTGGTGAATTCCGGCCTTGACAGCCGCGAGCTTGCTGGCTGACATCAACGAACCACCATTTTCCACAAATGCATGGAATGCGCTGCGCATGTAAATTGTGTAGTTTCCCGCACTACCCAGTTTATCAAGCGGTGTTCTCGCGTCGCACCCTATCAATCTTTTCACATAGTGGCGCCCGTATGCAGAGACCTCTGTGCACTATAATTCGAGACCTCCGTGCCAAACGCCAACTACAAATACGCAATGTGAAACACGCCCCGCAGGCCTTGACACCCCGTGGCGGCTTCTGTAACTGGAACCGATAATAGACCTCATATTGTCTGACATCCGTAAAGGTGATATTCTCACTGATGAGCTTCGAGCACGGGCTCTGGGGCACATATCGACATTTCATAGCAACTGCGCAAAAACCTTCACGGATGGATCAAAGACTGACGCTGGGGATGGAAGCGCCTTTGTAAGCGACACAGCGACCAGATCGTTTACGCTACTGAGACTTGCTTCCGTGTGTTTATTCGTCCGAGCTGGTGGCAATTTACAAAGGATTGGCTTTCATAGGGGTCGGGGATGAAAATCATGTAATTTTATCCGACTCGTTTAGTAGCTTTTTCGCACTTCAGAATTGTAATCCCACAGACTATCCCATGATATACTCCGTCACCTGACTTTATTAGATCAAGCATGAAAAGTCATCTACTTTTGCTGGATTCCTGGCCACGTTGGTATCGCAGTAAACGAACAAGCCGACAGCGTTGCCAGGCGAGCAGCGCATGCTGTCTTGTGCAGAGCATTCTCAATCCCTGTCAGGGATTGAGCCACAGAGCTGGATAACGTACCACTCGACAGCATCGCTTCACTGCTTGACGCCACAGACCTCCTCGACACCACAGCCACGATAGACAACATTAGACGGTAGGAACGATCAACACACAGCACCTTTGCTCTCTCACTTAACTCACTGCAGCTGCCATCACACGTACACATACATGACAAGCCGTACGATTTAAGTCTCTATGCGCATCTACCCACTGCGGCACCGCCGCTGTCTTCGTTGGGCCATTGTGAGCGCGCTTGCATGTCGTCTGCGATGGGCCGCATCCCGTCACCGACCCCGACTGCTCAAAGTGGGCATACGAGAGGGAGGTTCTGTCGGTATGCGGCAACTCACAGCATGCCACACACACTAGCACGTCAGCACCTACGCAACGCCACCTCCTCCACCACTGTCATCTCCACCTCCACAACCGCACCCTCCCAAACCGCGCCTACCACCTATCCGATGACTTCTCCAAGGGATTTTCACTGCGGGGCCGCAGTCCCTGTCCAATCACCTCCAGTCCTCGCGGCAATGCTAATGCAATGCGAGACGTTCAGTGACTGCGGGGCCACCGCCGCGAATGCGGGGGCACTGCCCAGCAGTTAATATATTACGGGAGGTTCTGGTCAGCCGGGTGGTGAGAAGTGTGGTCGAACTGTGGTTGTCCGTGTGATCAATCATGTGGTCGGATGTCAGGGCAGCTACGTGGCTGCCGTATGGCTAGGGGAGGCCCTGCCCCAATGCTGCATGGTGAAAAAGCTCAGAGAGAAAGCCGCCCGCTCAGCAGATTTCTCACCTGTGTTGCGTCGAGAACAGCTCAGCGCACCTCATCCCTGCTCAACAGATTTTTTTACCGGTTTTCAGCCGAAAACATCTTAGCGCACCTCACCGTTGTTTAGCAGTTTTCTCCCCAAGTAGCGAAAGCAAGAACTTTATGTACCCTAAGTGTCATGGGGCAAGGTCCATTCAAGTTTCAAGGCCCCCCAGCCACATTGACCCTTCAAGTCACTTTCCAAAAATCAAAATCGCCCATCGGGCGATATTTTCCCTCTCGAATAAGTCGTTTCCTATGCCGGGGGCACGTGCCTCTTAGCACCTTGTGTACGCTGCTGCCCACCGCCGAGCCCGGAACGCTGGGGGCACGTGCCTCTTACCACTTTGTGTGCGCTGCTGCCCACAGACAAGCCTGGAATGCAAGTTCAATTGCAACCATTGGTGTGGACCTCCATAGGGCAGGTATGGCAGCTGCCACACTAATAATTAACCGTTTTAGCGTTACGTCTATTGGCGTATGCTGTTTCTACATCTTGAAATTCTACATCTTGAACATGGCAAAAACACAAAAAAGAGCACCATGTCCTCGCATGGAGGCCATGAGAGGACGTTTTTTGCGTCGAAAACGGCTCAACGCACCTCACCCCTGCTCCACAGATTTTCACCGAGTGGCCTACGACAAATCGACAAGCGAAAGGGCCAAAATAACACCCAATATTTTATATTTTGATGAAAATATTTGTGTGGGGTTATCTGATGCACCGAATCCAGCTGCCTCATTTTTAGAAAGATCAGGTAAACGGTCAAGGAGTTATAGCATCGGGAATTTTTGAGATGTCGCCTAACAAGGGTGTCTTTTGAGGTTTTTAACTCAATGAAGAACAATCTTAATTGCGCAAAAGTATATATCGGTGAACTCACAATGACTCATTGCATCTTTTGGCTATTTCGAAATTTTCGCTTACGGGATAATTGAAATCGTGACATCGTGACCTAAAGTCACGTAACCTATTTTACCTTTCGGGACAGTCACAATGCGATTTATATAAGTGCAGAAATTAAGTACAATATCTTATCTTTCGAAGCAAAAAATAAAAAATAGGGATTTGCCCCTAAAACTCTACATATCCGTTCAAAATTAGGCATGCATGGTTATTTTTGTGCTAGTTTATCGTGACCTATATGAATGTGTATTTAGAACGGTATATTAATGAAATACAAGGCTTTTGACATTCGACGCACGCGATGGGATGATAATGTTAGTCATCTGATCTAGAATGTTGTGTTGCAAAAGTGTTCTACCTCGTGAGGTCAAGGGTTAAGCAAAATAGCAGAAATGTCTCCAAATTGTGGTAGATGATTTATGAGTTATACATTACCATGAATTACAAGCAGAGAGAAGCATCCACAATATTGCAATCACATTCCGATAACGGAGAAACCATTCGCACGACCATTTATTGCCTTGCGAAAATAAAAAGACGCGAATGTAGTGAAATATCAGGAAGGGCACAAACAAGGGATGGCACTGTGTTTGGATGCCCAGTGCTCACTGCTCACTCTCGCTGAACGTGCTGCCTGCGAGACGAGGAATTTTCTGAGGGTGTCGGGTGCAGTCAAGGTGAAAGTAAAGCTATTTTATGAGTCGGACCGAATCAGCCGGATGTGTCTCGGAAAGACCAACTGTGTCACGGTGCGACATGCTGATGGAACCAAAAGTAGGGTTCAGAAAAGGCTTGCTTTTGGAAATTTGTGTGATATATGTGATCTATACAAACAGAACGCCGAAAACCCTCGCACCCGCTTTTTAACCTTTGCTGCCCTTCGTCCGAAGCATTGCGTCTTGGTAGGCAGGAGTGGGACGCACTCGGTGTACATGTAGCGGCTTGGGTGACTACGTTTCTTATGACGTGTCCGTATGGTGAACTTCAAAGATCCGTAACTTGTTATACGTATATCGAGCGGCGATGGCGAGAGCAAGAGAGTGCGGGAGCAAGAGAGTGCGAGAGTGCGAGAGTGCGAGAGTGCGAGAGTGCGAGAGTGCGAGAGTGCGAGAGTACGAGAGTGAGTACAGTTTGCATGGCACACAGTAACGGACGACGTGTCCGAGTGCGGTTTGGCAGCGGCGGCCAGTGCGCATGCGCAATGACCTGAGCGAGGTCACGGGCGATACTGGCGAGCGGCCAGTTGCCGGGCGTCTCTGCGCAGGCGCATAATAATGTTCGGCGCGTGACACGCATGTGCTGTCCGAGCACGAGTTCCTACATGCATGTGCACTTATCATCAAAACACAAAACTGCTCATATCCGCTCTCTGCCTTTCCGGTCTCAAACACCGTAACCTCCTCGATCACGCTGTTTGTGGCACGGAAAGCCGTGATTGCATGATGCTGAACTGTGAGGACTACCCTGGTGAAGACAGGGTGATACATTTTCTGAGGATTATCCTCTCGGACAAATCAGGAGAATATAGTGAAGGTAATTTAGCCCCAGATGATGACATGGATAATGAGATTAGGTACAAAAAGTGGATGAGCACGCATTGCTGTACACTCGCAGAAATAGTCTAGACCAAAGAGCAAACTGTGAAGCTGACAAGACATCACTTTATGGCTGACAAACAAGTTCAGCACTTCACCTACGCAAAGGCGAAGGAGGGCGAAGTGATTGTCTAGAAAGATTTCGCTGAACATTATTAATTTGTGGCGCAGGATGTAGCTCAAGGCTTCCACTGGGATTCGTCCCAGTATACGGTGCACCTTTTGTAGTGTACTGGCGTGAGGATGGGCGCGAATGATCAATTCTGGTCGAAGCGCCCTAAAGCCCAAATAACTAACTAACTAACTGGCGTGAGGACGAGGTACTGTGCCATCATAGCTACTGCTGTATCTCTGACGGCACAAGGCACAACACCGACATGGTGCGTGCGATCCTGCAACGGCTTATGCTGATACTGACGGCGGAGGACATGTTTGAGTGTCTGTCGCACAAGTTAGCCAGCTGCATCAAATTCATATTTGTATCAAAGCAGGAGGCACTAGACGTCACGACCCACCTCGACGAGCGCTTCTCGAAAGCCATCACGGTGAAGGGAACACGGGGGTACCACAAGTTCGCACCAGTGACCCACAGTACCGTAATACTTCATGAACTGGTTACCGATGCGTGGCGTGTGTTAATGGTAGTTGGGTGACGTGAGATGTGTTAGTGTGCGCGCTGATACAGATTGTGTTGCTTAATATTATCGCAGTGAAAGATCATCAGTCTGAACTGGGATTCTGACAAGGTATGGGATGATCTGCATATCTGTAGATCATTACATTGCATTGTATTATAATATTGTACTGCAGCACATTATTGTATTACATTGCATTATGCAATTATGTTACTTTATTTTATAATACGGATTTAGACGGTTCATGATCCAATGCGATTCATTTCAGGCTCAACGTGTGTCAATGGATGCGTCCGCGCCAAATTTGTTCTCAAGCATTTCAAGATGAATGCGATTGCTCAGTCAATGAGGTTCATCTTTTCGTTTCCAGAATGTGGGGTTTGAAACGCTAGAAGGTTGATTTTACAGTGATTGGCGGTGATAAAAACTCTTCAGTGTTGTCAGTGAAATATGATCGTACATTTTTTTATATGCTGACATTGAGACAGAAATAGATTGCATCAGGTGAAAACATTTCTATCACTTTTCTCCTTGCAAGTGACGATCTAGGATTTCACAAATCACCCTTCGTCGCTTCTGAATTTCCAAAATAGCATTGTGACTGTCACGATGGTCAAACTAGGCCACGTTACCTTAGGTAACAAGCTCACGATTTAAAAAACGCGTGAACAAAATTTCGAAATTGACATAAGATGCAGTGGATCATGACGAGTTCAGTGATATATAGCTTCGTGCAATTCGAGTTACTCTTCATTGATTTCCAGGTCTCCAAAGACGTAGGTGACCTCCCAAAAATGTCCGATGATATAACTCCTTAACCGTTGCTCCGATCTTTCAGCTGGATTATAGAGACAAACGAACCCTATATAGGTACTTTCATCGAGATATAGAATGTAATTTCGCCCCTTCACTTGTCGATTTCTCGTGGAATGGGCCACCTGCCACAATTCGGAGACATTTCTGCCATTTGTTTAACCCTTGACCTCACAACGAGTTAGAACGCTTGTGCAACACAACACTCAAGATCAGATGACTAACATTCTCATCCCATCACATGCCACGAACACCACAAGGCTTGTATTTCAGTAATATGCTGTCCTAAACAAATATTAAAACAGGCCACGATAAACTAGTGCAAAAGCAACCACACATGCCTAATTTTGAACGGATATGTAGAATTTTAGGGGAAAACCCTTTTTTTTGTTTCGAAAGATAAAATATCGAACTTCAATTATGCACTTTTTCAAATGGCATTGTGACTGTCACGGTAGTTAAAGTAGGTCACGTGACCTTAGGTCACGATGTCACGATTTCAAATATCCTGTAAACGAAAATTTCGAAATAGCCAAAAGATGCAGTGGGTCATTGTGAGTTCACCGATATATACTTTTCACAATTCGAATTGTTCTTCATTGTATTCAGAACCTCAAAAGACACCCTTGTTTGATGACATCTCAGAAATGCCCGAGGCTATAACTCCTTGACCGTTGACCCGATCTTTCTTTTAAAAAAATGGCGCAGCTTGATTCGGCGCATCAGATAACCCCACACAAATAATTCCACAAAATATAAAATATTGGGTGTTATGCCCTTGTCGATTTGTCGTGGAATAGGCCCGGTACTACCTGCTTATTTTGCAAGACATTACCGATAAAACTTTTTTCTCATGCATATCAGCAGGGAGTTGTTGCGAGTCACGGTAAGCTGATTCAACTTTTTAATGACCGAAGACGAGAGCTTTTTCATAAGCTTAGGTGATCCATCAAATAATTTCCCGAAATTGGCGTTTTTGGCGACCATTTGAATGTTTCACGGACGGTATTATGCTTTCGACCATACGCCAGTGCAGCTCGCGCCGCGCATTTCGAATAGTGAAATGGATCTGTTTCCATACCACGGGGAAAAGACGTAATCATGAGAAAACCGGGTAGTGGAGCCAATGCTTTATTCTGAAGGGGTAGCTTCAGCTTTGAAATTAGAACAATGGTTTTCCTCCTGTCCGACACGTCTATTGCACTCATTCCTTTAGAACAGTCTCCTCGCCCATCTACCTCGCCCCTGTTTGTTCCTCAGATCAGTTGTAATTATTTCTAAGCATAATAGTATTGCATGTTGTAAGCAACTTGTGCTCGACTCGAGTTGAATCAAGAATCGACTCATGAATCAATCGTTTTGGATGAGTCGAGAGTTGAATCGATTCTTTTCCACAAAACATATTTTGAGTCGTGAGTTGAATCACATCTTTCTAAAAATAAATGAGTTGAATCATGAGTCAATCATTTGAATTGCAATGAGTCATTTGAGTCTTGGGACTCAAATGCATGTTATGAACAAATAATATGAAGCATGTATCTGTGTGAATATTATGTCATGACACAAGTAGGGAGTAAAAACACAGCATAATTATTCATGCTTAGCGATACAATTGTCAACTTCTAATCTGCCAGTGAGTAAAGAATGAAGGGCACCAGTACTGAAGTTATTTACCAAAAACCAATTACAATAACTACATATAATTATTAATGTTAAGTTTGGTATCCACAATCAGTATTATGCACGAGTCAATCCTAGTACCAGGAGCACAACACATAAATTGGTTGTAATTGTGAAAAGAATATGGAACCGACATTGTCCTGCACTGGAATTGGCATCTGCACTGAATACAATTCCGTTGGCTTGTTATTTGTCACCTGCCCGTCTGATATCATATCAGACGCGCGTGTGACAAATAACAAACAAAATACCTTTACTGGATGATAGATGGAAGTATTCTTTCAAGCCTGCATGACGTCATCCGAAGGTTTTAAAAACATATGGTATCAATTTGTGTAATTTGATTCATTTGGCATCAATTTGGCTGCAGATTTCTTTTTCTCCTATATATGAAGGAAATGTGTACCGGATATAACATATTTTAACCAGTTTATATGTCTTCTGTAATATCCTGAAACTTGGTCTGGAATACAAGCATGATCTTTTTATGGTGAAAAAATAGCATTGTTCTTGTTATAGCAACACATGTTCAACTTTATTGATGAAAATATCAAGTATTTTGGAATGTGTGGCATTATATAGATTTTGTTCAGGTGATTTGAGCACGATTGCTCGAAGTCCTGACCTGTTAATTTAAACAATGTCTCAAACTTATAAATATAGAGGAGAGGTTATCATGAGAGAACAAGTTAGTGACTCCTATATTGAGGTTGATTCTTTCCATCGACAATTACAGGATTTGTGTAAAAATGGCACACATTTTTATCAAAATGTTGTTTTTCTGGTGTTTTCTAATGTGATTTCAACGAATTTGACTCATTCATTTGGAAAAAAATTCCAAGATATAAGCACTTCAAGTTCAAGTACTTCTATAATCAATCTAAGAAAATAATTTAACTACGGGTCTTCTCCCTCTATACTGTTCCTGAGACCACTTGACCTGGGACAAAAAAAACGCTGTAAAACCACCTTTTGTAGAGGTAACTTTAGTAAGAATACCTATTAAACTTCCAGAAATTTACGAAATATCCTTACTAAACACACTTCCCTTCTTAGTAAATATACATACTAAACCTTCGAGGATGTATTGGTCAGCTGTGCCCAAGGCCTTTCGAGTCAAGGCCGTGCCCAAGGTGATATAACCTAATATAACCGAATTAAGGCAGAAACATACGGTTTTCGATGTCAGAGTATTAAATAGAGTGCATGAAGTGTTGAACTTCTTCTTTATCACGTCTAGACACACCAGGTACGGATGATTATACGCAATGTGCTATATTTGTAGAGTGAAGATTTTGATTGTTTATTTCTTTGCCAACTGAAAAGTTATCATTTGCAGGGAAAATGAGAGTGGTCGCATCGTCATTTTTACGTAGAAAAACCATGCATTCAAAATAAAAATTCCAAAGAATCAAAATTTACCTTGATCTCCAATTATACCCAAAGTTTTAGCAAAAATAATATATTCAACAGATCAAGATGTTTCAATGTTGAGCATCTCGTTGGCGTCTCAATAAATACTAATTCCCTTCTTTAATTAGACACAGATGAAGATGCGTAGACATCAAACTGTCTGTCGAATAAATCATTTTTCAATAACTTTCACGTCACATATAGGGAAGAGGGGGATATCTGAACACCTACCTTTGGTCGTCTCCCACATCATGTTCAGTGCATAAATAACAAAAGATGGCAGTATTCATAAATGATGGACCTGTCGCTACCAAAACATGAAAGTCTGATCACATAATTCTACCTATACTTTGTGTACAGAGGTTGCGAAGTTCACAGGAACCATTGTAGGCTTCGAAGAGCAGTTGACTTTATGAAACCATAAGGAAGTGACTTCCAATTTTTGTGCAATTACACCAGCATTTTTAGTGCTACTAATAGCTTATACCACAACAGCTACAGTGAGGTAATCCTGAACAACACCATTTTCATGTTCAGGATACGGCACACCGCTATAAAATAATCATCTGTTTAAAATTGCTCTTTGCAAGTGGTTAGAGGATTTTCATTGAAAGGAACTGTTTGAATATGGATAGCTTGTTCATTTGTGTTCAGTAAACACAGTACAATTACTGGTTCAGCCATACAGAAGCAGCAGTAGAGCTATTTCTTGCATAATGCCTAAAGTGTTCAGGATCCCTCCCCCTCTTCCACGATGTAATATATATATATATATATATATATATATATATATATATATATATATATATATATATATTTTTATTATTCTTTTATATTATATATATTATATTTTATATGTATATATATATATATATATATATATATATATATATATATATATATATATATATATATATATATATATAGTGTATGGGCAGTGCACACCAAATCATATGGCTTATGAGTCTGATACCATTGAGTCGTGAGTTGAATCGGATCTCTATAGCTCTGAGTCTGAATTGAGTCGAATCAAATAATTTTGACCTGCTGTGAATCATGAGTTGAATCGGATCTCAAGATCTATGAGTCAAATGTGAGCCGATTCAAAAAATTTGAGTCGAGCACAAGTCTGGTTGTAAGACATGGATGCATAGCTACCCTTACTCTGGTTGCGCCCAGACCCCAAGTCTGCTTCAACGCCTCCCGCTTTGGCAATATGGAAGCGTGCCACAAGTCCGGCGAACTGCCTTCCGATTGGCCTGCCGGCTTATCTACAATGGAACCTCCTTACCCGCAAGTATCCCACTCGGTGCCTGTCTGAACGGATGCTGTGTCGGAACTGAAGATAATTCGGCATTTGTAATTCAGGTAATTGAGGACGGTTCAACGAGCATGCGCAATTATGCACAACGTGTCAAAACCGGCCTCCCTTCTGCGCGGAGCACACCAACGTCATATAATAACTTGAGGTGCAAGCACATTTGATGCAAACCCATGCAGCACAGGTAGGTGTTGGTATGGGGCGCCGGGAACGATTCTGATCGGACTGTAATATATGTTTCAGCTGTTCGTGTGCCGCAAGAGTTATGCGTATCGTAAAACAGGTCAAGCCACGCATCGACTGGCTATATCGTTGCTGTAATCACCTGGTCGGTACGGGTCGACTGACCTGAACTGACCTAACGACACAGCTGAGCCGATCAGTTGACGAGCTGACGACACCTCCGGGCTGTGCCGAGCCCCAGGTGCCTCGGCCGCCGACAACGGCCACCGGACACACGGACCATCTGACCTGACCCGACGACACCCCCGGGCTGTGCCGAGCCGCAGGTGCCTCGGCCGCCGACAACGGCCACCGGACACACGGGCGACTCGAGCAGCAGACATCGTAAACGACCCGACTGCTCAGCTAAGCCGGCGCGCCGTCAGTTTATCGGCGTGTTTAGCCGCGCCACGAGCGGCACCTGGTGGGCCGCGGCCGCCGCTCGGACCGGCTAGACGCGGCTCACAATCGTCGTTCGGCCACGACCTGCTCGCTCGCTGAGGAGGCAATCACCATTGTGCCCGCTCGTGAACGTCTCCCGTCGTGTACACACGAGTGCGGATAGCATCTGTACGCACCCGAATACAATTCATATCGGTTTTGTCGTGACGGAATTGTTCACCCGACAGTTGTGCAACACTGGGTAAAACTCTGGGGACGCAGTGTGATGCTGCACGACTCGTGGAGCCTGGCCGAACAACATCCCATTGGGAGGACATTTCACAGCTGTCACTTGTTGATCTTAAATGAGTGCTGTACTTGTCGAACGTGCTATTCCGACAGTGGGGTGGCGGGGACGGGTGTGTGTTGACGCGCACTAGGAGCTTTGTCCTTCGGGATGGCGAGAGCGGCCCATCTAAGTGTACGGGTATGCAGGCCGGCAGTGGAGTCGGGTCAGGTGCGGGTGATGGCACTGTCAGGCCGGCAATGGAGTCGGGTCAGATGCGGGTAATGGCACTGTCAGACCGGCAGTGGAGTCGGGTCAGGTGCGGGTAATGGCACTGTCAGACCGGTAATGGAGTCGGGTCAGGTGCGGGTAATGGCACTGTCAGGCCGGCAATGGAGTCGGGTCAGGTGCGGTGGGTAATGGCACTGTCAGGCCGGCAGTGGAGTCGGGTCATGGAGGGGTAGGTGGGGGCACTGTCAGGCCGGCAGTGGAGTCGGGTCAAGGTAATGGCACTGTCAGGCCGGCAATGGAGTCGGGTCAGATGCGGGTAGGGCACTGTCAGGCCGGCAATGGAGTCGGTCAGGTGCGGGTAATGGCACTGTCAGGCCGGCAGTGGAGTCGGGTCAGGTGCGGGTAATGGCACTGTCAGGCCGGTAATGGAGTCGGGTCAGGCGCTCAGGCCGTAATGGAGTCGGGTCAGGTGCGACTGTCAGGCGGAGTCGGGTCAGGTGCGGGCAATTTGGCACTGTCAGGCCGGCAATGGAGTCAGCTCAGGTGCGGGTAATGGCCCTGTCAGGCCGGCCATGGAGTCGGGTCATGTGCGGGTATGGCACTGTCGAGGCCGGCAGTGGAGTCGGGTCATGCGCGGGTAATGGCACTGTCAGGCCGGCAGTAGGAGTCGGGTCAGGTGCGGGTAATGGCACTGTCAGGCCGGCAGTGGAGTCGGGTCAGGTGCGGGTAATGGCACTGTCAGGCCGGCAATGGAGTCGGGTCAGATGCGGGTAATGGCACTGTCAGGCCGGCAATGGAGTCGGGTCAGGTGCGGGTAATGGCACCGTCGAGACCGGTAATGGAGTCGGGTCAGATGCGGGTAATGGCACTGTCAGGCCGGCAGTGGAGTCGGGTCAGGTGCGGGTAATGGCACCGTCAGACCGGTAATGGAGTCGGGTCAGATGCGGGTAATGGCACTGTCAGGCCGGCAGTGGAGTCGGGTCAGGTGCGGGTAATGGCACCGTCAGACCGGTAATGGAGTCGGGTCAGATGCGGGTAATGGCACTGTCAGGCCGGCAGTGGAGTCGGGTCAGGTGCGGGTAATGGCACCGTCAGACCTGTAATGGAGTCGGGTCAGGTGCGGGTAATGGCACTGTCAGGCCGGCAGTGGAGTCGGGTCAGGTGCGGGTAATGGCACCGTCAGACCGGTAATGGAGTCGGGTCAGATGCGGGTAATGGCACTGTCAGGCCGGCAGTGGAGTCGGGTCAGGTGCGGGTAATGGCACCGTCAGACCTGTAATGGAGTCGGGTCAGGTGCGGGTAATGGCACTGTCAGACCGGCAGTGGAGTCGGGTCAGGTGCGGGTAATGGCACTGTCAGGCCGGCAATGGAGTCGGGTCATGTGCGGGTAGTGGCACTGTCAGGCCGGCAGTGGAGTCGGGTCATGTGCGGGTAGTGGCACTGTCAGGCCGGCAGTGGAGTCGGGTCATGTGCGGGTAATGGCACTGTCAGACCGGCAGTGGAGTCGGGTCAGGTGCGGGTAATGGCACTGTCAGGCCGGCAGTGGAGTCGGGTCAGGTGCGGGTAATGGCACTGTCAGGCCGGCAATGGAGTCGGGTCAGATGCGGGTAATGGCACTGTCAGGCCGGCAATGGAGTCGGGTCAGATGCGGGTAATGGCACCGTCAGACCGGTAATGGAGTCGGGTCAGGTGCGCTGTCTGGCGCTGGCGCTGTCTGACGCTGTCTGGCGCTGTCTGGCGCTGTCTGGCGCTGTCTGTGCAAGTCAGCCATGAATGGTCCATGTGGCCGGCCAGCTGTGGCTACAGGGTGCCGAGACCGTAGCAAGGTGCCGAGGCCGCAGCAAGGTGCCGAGGTCGCAGCAAGGTGCCGAGACCGCAGCAAGGTGCCGAGGCCGCAGCAAGGTGCCGAGGCCGCAGCAAGGTGCCGAGGTCGCAGCAAGGTGCCAAGGCCGCAGCAAGGTGTCGAGGCCGTAGCAAGATGCCATTCCGGCGCCGGGTCGATGCAATAATAAGACAGCTCGTGGTCAACCGAGACACGAACGGCAAAATAGAGCGACCAAATGTAAAATGATGTAACGTACAAATTAGCAGCGATATATAAATATAATTATAACAATGGCTCCAATAGTAACTTTGTTTTATCAGGTGATGAGAAGAATTAGACGTGTGAACACCGGCAACTACCGATCAGGGACGGAGCCGGAACGTTGCGATGGGGGGGGGGTGGGGGGGGGGGGGGACCAAGCCTTTTTTTCCCAAAACAGGACCGTAGGTATCATGAACAACATTTTATTTTGCCCCCGTGTAGCAAAAAAAACAAAAAAAACCTTATCACGAAAAACTAAGCAGCCAATTCGAAGCTGCCTTGCACTGTCCTACAACAAAAAAAAGTTGACAGAAACTGTTGACAAATGATGTTATCGTAGGCTAAACACATTCTTCGTCATAGACAATACGATGTTTCAGTTTCAGTTTCATTAAAATAGGCACTTCGGCCTTCTCAGGCCATTTCGTGCCGTGAAGAAGAAGAAAAACAATTATGGTGTAAAAGTCAAATTATAATTCCTGGAACAAGTTTGTTTGTCGGAGAAAGATGAAATGTAGTTTGATTAGAAAAGGGTGTTGATCTCCCAGTAGGGTGGGCAAAGAAAAGGCGATGTTGTGTGTCCGGCAGTAATTAGTAAGTGTTCTTCGAGGTCCATGGTATTGTTGACAGTGTAGAAGTATATGTGTGACTGTAAGATGGGTGTTGCATGATGGGCATGAAGGTCGAGGCGAAGCAGTGTAAATACATCTATGGGTGAGGAAAGTATGGCCAATGCGTAAACGTGATAGGACTTTTTCTTCGTGTCGGTTTTTTTTGAAAAGATGATGTCCATGGTTCAACAGTAGGTTTAATAAGTCGTAATTGTGTATTGTTTGTGTTTTGTGTCCAGTTTTGAGTTAAAAAATGTCGAATGCTCTGTTATTTATAATTTAATGCCGTCAAAATGTGGTTGAATTTCTGTGATGTTTGGAAGTTGTAATAATTATTTAGCTAATTTGTCGGCTTCTTCGTTTCCTGGGATGCCGCAGTGGCTGGGCACCCACAGGAAACGGACCTTCACGCCCATCATGTAAAGTGTTTGAAGTGTGTCATAGATGGAAATATGGCAATGGTGTGAAAAAGAAAGTGAAGAAAGTGATTGAAGAACGGATTTTGAGTCAGAACAAATAACAACGCTGCGCACGGGGTGACAAAGGAAACGATTACGAATATAACGAAGGTCAATCAGAATGGCGTGTAATTCGGCGATGAAAATGGAAGTTCCGTTTGGTAGGCGATGTTGTGTTGTATATGTACCCGAAACTATGGCATTTCCTGTAGTGTTGGCATCCTTAGATCCGTCAGTAAAGATAAAGGGAACATGGCGATATCGAGACCGAAGCTGGTGGAATTTTTGCTTGACATATTCTGGACGAAGTTGTGATTTTGGGGTGGTGGTTAGATAAGATATGTGCCGTTCGGCCGCCTGCCACGGTGGTGAAGTTGGTGGAGGAATAACAGTAATGTGTGGAATACTATATTGAAGGTATATTATATTATATAATATATATTATATTATATTATATAAGGTATATTATATTATATTGAAGGTATATTATATTATATTATATCAGGTATATTATATTATATTGAAGGTATATTATATTATATTGAAGGTATATTATATTATATATTATATTGTGTAGAATATGTTTTGATACGAGATGCTATGGTGAGGCCAGTTCTTTTTTCCGCTAAACAGAGAAAATCATGATGTAGGTTTGGAAGAACGTGCAAGGATGTGTGTGTGGGGTGGTTTTCGTGAAATTGAATTTTTGAGGCGTACCTAAGTGTCTGTTGCATTCGTATAAGAGCTGATGGAGGGATTCCTGCTTCGGCTTCTAAGGAAATGATGGGTGAGGTAGTCATTGCACCGAGTGCGATACGGATAAATTTATTTTGAATGGTGTCTAAATTTTTTAAGGAGGATGTGCTGGCACTGGCATATACTACGGAACCATATTCTATTATGGGTAGAACTAAAGATTTGTAAAGTAGTAGAAGTGTATGGCGATCGGCTCCAACTGATGAAGAAGTGATACGTCGAAATAGATTGAGTCGGTGAAAACATTTGTTCTGGATGTGTTTAATATGTTTATGCATTGAAAGCCTGCGATCAAAAATAATACCAAGAAATTTAAACGAATTTACAAAAGGTATATCATTGTTTCCGAGGTGAAGCGGTGTGTCTGGGTTTGGGCAGGGTGTTGATTTACTAAATATCAGTGTTGCAGATTTTGGGACCGAAAAAATTAAACCATACTTCAGGGACGATTCGTGTATTCTGTCAAGTGTGTTTTGCAAGCGTATTAAACAATGTTCATAATTTTTGCCGGAGCACCAAATTGCGCTATCAACTGCAAATAGTGAATATGATATATTGGCAGGCATATCATCGAAAAGATCATTAATGATAATGTTAAATAATACTGGTGAAAGACAACTTCTCTGTGGTAGGCCGTTCTGAAGATAATGTGGATAGGAAATGGCTGATCGGCACCTGATGTGAAACCGACGAGAACCTGATAAAAAAAACCTACTAAATAGTGTACTAAATGTCCTTTTATACCGAGTTGTTGAATTTTAGAGAGTAATGCGGGTTTGAAAACCATGTCGTAAGCTTTTTATGTCTGTGTGTTCGTGTTTCTTGTAGCCGAGGCGGATGTCCGTTTCAGCCGAAAATGACTATTGTGCTGCGTCCTCGTCGATAACCGCATTGTAAATGCCTGAAAAAATGTGTTCATAGACAGCTGGTAAGTGCAATGTGGCGAAAATTACTGGGTTTATGTTGTGTAGGTTTTGGGATGGTATAATGAAGATCCTTCCATGTTTCGGGGATGCATTGTCCATAGTTAATTAAATGTGTCAAAACGCAATGTTGGGTGATCCGGTAAATGCCTGAAAAAAGTAATGTTCGGCCCTACTGAAGTACTGCCGGCGGACGAAATGGCTGTTTCAAGTTCTGAAAGTTGAAAAGGAGTATTATATATTTCTGTATTATCGGAATCAAATTGTGCGATATCGAGGTAAACAGTGTAATGTGCATTTTCTATTAAATCAGGTCTGTAGTTTTCGTCGGAACTATGATGGGCTATGGTTTCCGCTATCGTGTTTACTATTTCTTGGGGTTCGGTAATTGTATGATTGTGAAGCTTGAGGGCTAGTGATTTAGCTAGAGACCGGTAGTGATTTAAATGGGGATCGTCCGCTCAGACGGCGGATCAATCCCCAAATTTTGCTCAATGGTGTTTGAAATGTAAGTTGTTGTAAATATATTGACCATGAACGGCGCCGAGCTTCGCGAATGATGCGGCGTGTCCTCGCACGTTCATGGTGACGGTTGACTAAATTTTGTTGGTCTGGATGGCGTAAATATTTTCTAAATGCTCTTTTTCTAGCGGCTATTGCTTGGGAAACTTCTATCGACCACCAGGGAACTGGTGTTCTTTTTGTGAAAGGTTTTGTTTGTGGAATAGCGGTGGAAGCTGCTTCGAAAAGTGTTTTTTTTGTAATTTGGTTGATGTTTTCGACGGGAGAAATGTTGGGGTTGTATTGAATATGTGAAAGTTCCTGAAATGTTGTCCAATCGGCCTTCGAAATATTCCAGCGGGGGATAAAACTGGGAGTGGTATCGGCCGCAGTTGAAAATGTGGGTGTTAATTTGATGGGGTAGTGGTCGCTATCATGAATGTCGGTGTCAATGGTCCAGTAAAAATCATTGGCCAGAGTCGGAGAGCATATTGATAAATCAATAGTATATTATGTCCAAAGTATATTATGTTATCATGATTCTGTATTATGTCCAAGGTGAAAAAGGTTGGTTCGCCGGTATTCAGTAGTACTAAATTATGCCTGTCTAAAATTTGTTCAATGATGCGGCTACGAGTGTCTGGAAGTGTGTGTGTTCTGTCCCACGCTGGGCTATGGGCGCTAAAATCGCCAAGTAAAATGAAAGGATTCTTGAAATGTGCTATAAGATTTTCTAATTTTGTTAAAAAAATTGTGTGTTGTCGGTTTGTGGTGGAATATAAATCGAACATACATCTATATTCCTACTATGCAAACGCACAGTACAAGCTACTGCTTGTAATGGTGAATTAAGTGTTCTTTGTGTATGTGTAAAATCATTGTTGATGTAAAGTGCTGTACCGCCACTGCGATGTGGTCTACGGACCTCGTCGTGACGGTACAGTGAGTAATTGAAAAGATTGAAGTTATATGTATAATTTGGCAAGAACCATGTTTCTTGGAGTGTGATGAGAATTAGTGTGAGAATACTGAAGAAAGCTTTCATTTCGGCCCATTTGGATAATAAACTATGGAAATTCCATTGTAAAAATGTAGACATTGGAAGAAAAAGTGTTAATGTTTGTCGGCACCTTTCGGTGCATGCCGGAGCCAAGAGTGTAGCTCCGGCGGACACGTGGGTTGGGTGCGGACGGCGGCGGTAGACCCGCCATAGCCGTCCGGCCGACCGGTGACCTTGGCGAGGTCAGGGCGGCCGGTTACTGCCGCGGGGGATGCCCGCCGGCTGGAAGTCGGTCGCGTCACGTGGGCGCCGGCCTGCACTGGACGTGCAGGGCTCGATCGGTGGCCCGCTGATGGTGAACGGGAAGTTGCTCCCGCAGCCGAATGACTGCGGGGCCTGTCACTCTTTCCTGGAGTGGTCCGCTTATTAGGAGCTGGAGTGGTCGGTGTATCGGGAACCGGAGTTATTTGTGTCGTCATGGTGATTGGTTTTAGTTTGGTGAGTGGTGCCAGACCTGGTATAAGTTCTGTTTGTGTGGACATGGAATTTGTTTTGACACGAGGTTTAGAGGGAGCAATGGTGGCCGCCTGGGCGTACGTTTTGGTGGTCGGGGTGGTGGCTTCGACGGTCCTCCGGGCCTGCGGGTAGGAGACACCTGTCGTGGCCTTGACGGCGCAAACCTCTTTCTCCCGTCGCCAGACTTGACAGAGGTTGGAAGTGGTGAGGTGGTCGGATGTGTTGCAGCTGAGGCAGTGGGCAGGCTTTGAGCAGGTGGAATCAGGATGGGGTGGTTCACCACACTTCGGGCAGCGGGCTGTTTGGCGACACGTCTTACTGCCATGCCCGAAGCGCTGGCAATTGAAACAGCGGAGGGGATTGGGAATAAATACTCGGACTTGATATCGGATGTAGCCGGCGAGGAGAGTCTTGGGAAGAGTGGTAGAGTTGAAGGTGAGGACAAGGAGGCTTGTATCCCGTTTCTGGCCGTCTTTAAAGGAGGTGATTCGGTGGACGTGGGTCACCCCCTCCGGCCTGAGCTCCGTTTGGATATCCGCTTCGGACATGAAGCGGAGCTCCGGCGCGAAGATAGTGCCCTTGGTGGAGTTGCGGTTGGAGTGGAGTGATATGATGACGGATTTACCACAAAATGTGGTGGTACGAAGGAGGGCTTTGGTCTGTGCTCGGGTTTGGGTTTTGATGACAAGGGTTCCGTTGGCAGGGGCTTCGATATCAGGATTGGCTAAGGAGCAGATGGAGAGGAGTTGTTTGGTCGGCCAGAAAACGTTAATACGGCGGAAGGAAACGGATTCCTCGACAGGCTTGACTACTATGAAAGAGCCAGCACTGTCGAGGTAGGGTTCGATGGGTTCAGGTTGGGATGGCGTGGTCTGGTTAGGGCGTGGGTCTGTGGCGTGGAGAGTGATGGTCTGGTCGGAATTGCGAGGCGAGGTCTTGGTACGAGTGGGGGTCGGGGAGGAACAAAGGGCTTCCATGACGTCGTCCAAAGGAATTGTCCGGCGCGAGTCATCAACGGTGGTATTGAGAGGTGAGACATCATGTGCAGAGTCCGGGGTCGCGCGATGGTCGTCAGGTGTAGCGAGTGGTGGAAATGCCGACTCGGAGTCCAGTGGCGAGCTGGGGCCGGTATCCTTTTTCCTCTTTTTCCCCATCACGGGAAAAAGAAACCCTACCGAACGAAATATAAATAAACACGCAGAACAAAGGGAACGGAAATACGGCGACGAAAAAACCAGGTGGGCGACGGGTGTCACCCCACTGGGAAACTAAATGCGAAAAGAGCGACGGGTGTCACCCCACGAAAATGAAAAAATAAACTGCAATAACCACCAGTCAGTCTGGCCAGAATTGGCACGGCGGAGTGATCAGCGAGATTTTGTAGCTGGTGGTGCGTAGGAAAATAGTACTGAACACTCCATGCAATACGACGTTCGGGAATTTGGGCTATGTACTTCCTCCAGAAACATCGTCCAGTCGAGTAGTGTAGTCGACAACAATATGTAGGGAAGTTCGGTTTGCCCGGCAGTGATAGTCTAGGGTTTGCCTCGCTTGCGAGGTGACGGGTTCTCAATAGCAACAGGCTCTCTAAAAAGCATTCGCCACCACACCCTTGCAAGATAATCGGCTAAGCACGTGGCTGTTTCGTCGGTACATTGTGCTACTGCAAACAATTGGGAATAATGTGCTGCGAACTGCGCGGACCACTTCGGAAGGGGCTGGTTAGAAAGGCTATCTCGAATAGCGAGGCGTGGGAACGCAAGGGGGTGGAACACATCGGTGCGAGAGACATTTCATCTGATCCCAGATTTCGGAAAGCGAGGTGAAACGGCAAAAGATATTAGAGAAGGATTGCCAACATTCTCGTTCCGTTTTCAAAAAGATTCTAGAACAAATATACGCAAGGACAAATGTACATGTGGCAGATATACGTAAGCAAATGTACGGAAGCAAATGCACGTAAACAAATGTACGGAAGAAAATGTACGTATGCGCAAAAGTACGTATGGCAGATGTACGTAAGCGCAGATGTACGAAAGTGCAAAAGTACGTATGGCAATTGTACGTATGGCATATGTACGTAAGAGCAAATGTACATATGGCAAAAGTACGCAAGCAAATGTACGGAAGCGCAAATGTACGGAAGCGCAAATGTACGTTAGCGCAAAAGTACATAAGCACAAATGTACGTATGCGCAAAAGTACGGATGCGCAATGTACGTAAGCGCAAAGTACGTGAGCGCAAATGTACGTAAGCGCATATGTACACAAACGCAAATGTACGTATGCGCAAATGTACGTAAACGCAAAGGTACGTAAACGTAAAAGTATATAGGAGCAACTGTACGTAAATATAAAAGTATGTAAGGGCAAATGTACGTATGAGACAATGTATGTACATTTACGCATACGTACCTTTGCGCTTGCGCACTTTTGCGCACACGTACATTTGCGCTAACGCACATTTCTGCTTACGTACATTGACGCATTCATACATTTGCGTATACGTACTTTTGCGCTTATGTACATTTGCGCTTACGTACATTTGCGCATACGTACATTTGCGCACGCGTACATTTGCGCATACGTACATTTGCGCATACGTACATTTGTGCATACGTACTTTTGCGCTTACATACATTTGCCCGTACGTACAATTTGCCATGCGTACATTTTCGTTTGCGTACTTTTGCCATACGTACATCTGCGCCTACGTACAATTGTCATGCGTACATCTGGCGCTTACGTACATTTGCTTACGTACATTTGTGTACGTACATCTGCCATACGTACATTTGCTTTACGTACATTTGTCCGGTTAGCTTCAAAATTGTTTCTGTACACTTTCGTCTGGTCTAGCGCGCCGCTAATTCGTTGGCGATGCTAAAGCATCGACGGTTCGTCGACGCAAGGCAACTATACTTGTTCCACCATGGTGCGTGTCTGCGCGAGGTGGGAGGAGGTGCGCGGGGATGTTGTTCCCTGCCAATACAGCATTATATTAATTATTGCATTCATAATGTAGCATTATTGTGTTTAAAAACGTGGGTAGATGGGGAAAGTGACCGGGGGAAGGAGAGATCTTTGTCGATTTGGCTAGCAAAGGATGTCCAGTCCGCTTTACGTGTGAACCCACGGGAAATATAATGATAATCTAATTGACCGGAGCTCTTTTCAACGTTGATGTATTGGAAATTGGTCACTAAAAGGGGAATCATTCTGTAAATGTCAGGAAAAGAAGTAAGCTATTCGAGAGGACATCCGAGTGAATTAAATTGCCGAAGATGTCTGGCCACTGACTTGTGGTACATGAGTTGTCGTTTGATCATTCTGGAATATTATTTCATGTTTTTGTAGGTTTTCGAATTGACGACCACGACTGTCTAGGTATGTATGTGCATTTCCAGGCAGGATGATGTACCTTAACACGCGCACTGGAGAGGGAGCGAAATCCGCCCACCCCTCCGGTTTTTCGTATATAACTGCAGATTTTACCGGTCGATATACGCGATTTTCTGCGTACCTGCTTAGAAATGACCGGCGTGTCGCTTAAAGCAAGAAAATGGAAATTCGACGAAATTTTTTTTCGAGTTAGGGGCCGTTAAATTAACAAAAATTCTTATTGTCAGACCACAAAAATCGGCGCTGATACGCTTCCCGTATATCCGCAAAAGGGAAGTGCTCTTGGCAACACTAACGACTTGTTTGATGTATATTGATATGCTATATAGTTACAAGATCATGTTAGGTCACCGAGGTCAAGTCATGTCAAGTTCATGACAGGTTAATGGAACCAAACTTGGTCAACTGGAATGTTGTCATAAATGCACTACTGTTTGTCATTTGTACTGTTTGTCATTGCGTTTCCATACTTTATTCATGTACTTCACTCCTTTTTTCGTGAAGCCGATTGCGCCGAGCTGCCCGACGGAGCAGTCGGGCGGGCGGCCCGGTTCCGGTAACTGGAACAGGTAACTGACCTGATAAAGTGCTGCTATATAGGCGACCTGAGGTCAAATGTCGGGTCTAGCATCTGTATTGCATTATTAGTAATGTCCAAAACATTATTCATGCCAATTTTTGAGCATTTAAACATAATCACAGCGATCTATAACAATGACAAGCCAAGCCACGCAAAACAAGAAAATTTTGACAAATGTGGCCTCATTTGACCTTGAAGATATTGACCTAAGGTCATGAAATTTTCACACAATAGAGTTAACTACCGTACCCATCTACCCTACGAATGTTGTTCCTCTAGCTTTATTAGGAGCCGAGATCTTAGGGGGGGTGGCGGAATCCGCCCCCCCCCCCCTCCAGTGCGCTTATTTTATCGAGGCCCTCCAGGGCGCGTGTTAAAATCCCCAAGAATACAGGGGGATGGGAAGTTGTCGCAAAGGGGCATTATAGTGGTGGATGAAATGCAGTTGTTAGGTGGGGATGGGGTGGGAGATAAATGGAGAGCAAGTTATATCTGATGATGGAATTTTAACGTCAACAACGACAAAATCTAGGTTGCTAGCTATATCAATCCGGTAATGCATGTCTATTTGAACATAAAGGGCAGAACCGCCGTGGCATGCTTATGTTGTGAGTGTTCCCATGTATGTTAAAACTGAATGGATTTGTGTCCAGAAGCAGGCAAAGGTGGTACCCATATATGTGAAAGTTGAATGGATCTGTGTCCAGAAACCTGGTTACTTGGACGGTAGCAACCAATGTCTGATTACTTGGCATATATTCATTAAAGTCAGATCAGTGATTTATTAGGGAGTCGATATTCCATTGGAGAAAACAAATCATGAGAAGGGTCCATCAGTGCATATTTTTGGACTGGAACCACTACGTCAGTCACGCTTCGTAGAGCGCGAGCGACTAACCTGGGCGTCCCGGTTCTGGATCGGGTGAGAGGGAGTAGAATATGATGAATAAAATGAATGTAGTGTGATAAATGAAATGAACGACCGTCGGTGACAAAAGCGCACCGTCAGTCTTTTTATGCGGAAAAGCGAAGCCCATTTCCAGTGCTGCAATTTTCCAGATAGTGTATGCTCGGCTGTAGCCGCCGGTTGAAAGAGGGCGTACGACAGGCGGAAAACCAAATTGCGAGGTGGTCTACGAAGAGCGAGCGAGCGGCCAATATATCTCGCAGCCCCTTCCCAGTATCGCTGATCAGTATTCCGAACAAGGACACACTGAGCATACTTCTTGCGGAACACCTACCATTGTACCAAACGTATGACGCAGTGTTCTTCTTTTTTCACCATTTACTTGCGCTGTTCCGTGGAGGACGAAGAACAACCCCAGAACCATTCTGCATGAGAGATACACTAGCAATCCAGGAAAGCAGCATCCGCACACGCGGAAGTCGCACAGCTGACCAAGTACATGCACTACCCTGGGAACTGGTATCACCAGAAATAGACCTGTCACTCTGTACTTCCAAGAAGTGATGTCCCCACCGAAATGATCTGGTCGAACTCATTAGAACGTATCGCCACATGCGAGGGCCGCTCGCTGATATACACAGAAAGCTCGAAAGCAAACCAGGTGTCGGATGTGCTTTCGTTTCCGGATTAGCTACCGGAGCTTTTTTTGCTCCCATCGAATGCATCTTTGTACACGTCAAAACTCGAAGCGATCCTGAAGGCGCTTTGTTTCATCGAATTCAGTGAATGCCACTCACTGCGTTGCCCAACCTGACTCATTTAGTAGCCTTTTGGCATTGGAAGGTTTTAACCCCCAGAAACCCATTTTACACGACATCTGATATCGGCTTACCTTACTGAAACGACAGAGAAGACTTGTGTCCTTCTGCTGGATCCCAAGTCATGTCGGCATCTGGGATAATGGGCTCGCTGCTGCAGCGGCGAAGCGGGCGGCACAGAGACTGTGTACTCGTGCCCTTCCTTCTCCTGCACAGGATGTTCCCCAACGATCTCCAAATACATTCATGACAAATGGCAACGCAGTTGGGACGCTCTGGGCGCTAACAAACTCAAAGAAATCAAGCCACGTATTGGGCGTTGGCCTATAAGTTCTATCGATCAAAACGGATTAAACACAGTACGAAAAGAAACAACATGCAGCCATCATAGCAAACCCCACATTACGATCAGTGCTAAATGACCAGTGTGATTATCGATTTGAGAAAATATGATTTTTTGTACTATTTCAATTGATCAAAGAGAACAGTCACCACCAATACTAAGGACTGCTTAGAAGAACCACGAGGATATCGTCACCACTCATTATATATTTTTTTTTTGGGGGGGGGCAACTTACATCTACTTAGGTTGAACACGAGTAGTATGTATGTCGTACTCGACATTTATGCAGCGTTGCTTGAATTTTTGATGGGTTTGACTTCCAAGGTTGGGAGCTGGATGGCTGCCAGGTTGGGGTTGGCTGAGCTGCAAGTTAGGGGGGCTGGAGCCCTCCCAACACTGAATAGGATCCTACACCCCTGGTTACAGTAAGATCGTGGGATATATCTGCTTCCACCTCCTGTGTCTTGTCTTCCTGCGGCAGGATAATGACTGTCTTTAAACAAAAATCATCCTTTGTGCGGTGTGTGTATATCTAGGTACGATGCGTATGGTGTATAACTAACTGATGAGGACACACATCATACGTATGGCGTATAAGCACCGAGGTTACACGTGATACGTATCGTGTATAGCAACGGCGTTAAAAATACCCACCCTGTTTGCATTAAAGTAAGTGTAATTCTCCCGAACAAAACAGGCACTTACCTAAAATAAACCTAGGTAGCTACCAGACTCACTGCACCCAAGCACGCTTGTCATGCCAGACTCGCAGCCATTTCCTTTGAAACATAACACACGTACATCACCGAAAGCATACACTATTTCCTTGCCAATGTGGGACAAAACGTTTTCATCTTATTCTATTTTTGATCATGGTACGCAAGGACGTAGTCCATTTCTTGTCACAATTAAATTAATTTCACCGAAAGTGGTTTGTTCAGTTCTGTGTGATTCACACAAAGCTAGAACTGACGTTTCGGACTGCAAGGCATAGATAGACCTTGCAGTGCGTATCTATGCACATAGCTAGGAAGTTGCATACGGTCAATGAAGCACAACCGTGGGTTCACAGCCAAGAGCAGCCAAATGTATGTCGGGTGGTTGGAGGTACCCTCACCTGTACAACTTAACTTCATTTAATGGTAGGCAGCCTATTTTTCTTAGCACGCACCATGGAGGCCCTATGGAAATTACGCGCACTGGAAGCGGGGCGAATTCTTCCCCCTAACATCTCGGCTCCTATTAGAGCAAAAGTAGCGCCATTTTCATAGTAGTTGGGCAATGTGGTGAACTCCATTGTGTGCAAATTTCATGACCTTGGGTCGATATCTTTAAGGTAAAATGAGGTCAAATATGCTACATTTTCTTTCTTTTGCGTGGCTTGGCTTGACATTGTTATGGATCCTTGCGATTGTGTTTAAATGCTACACAATGGGCTTCAATGATGTTTTCGACATGACTAATGAAGCAATACAGATGATAGATCCGGCATTTGACCTCAGGTCATCTATATATCAGCACTTTATCACGTCTGTTACCGGTTCCAGTTACCGGAACCGGGCCGCCCGTTCAACTGGTCGGGCAGGCGGCCCGACGCAATCGGCTTTACGAAGAAAGGGCTGAAGCACGTGAATGATGTATGGGAACGCTTAGATTCACAATGACAAAAACAGTAGTTTTCAGGATGTGTAGGGAGTAACATGCAAAATGGCATGAATCGCATGAGTCATTTGCGTTTATGACAACCTTCCAATTGGCCAAGTTTGATTCCATTGACCTGTCATGAACTTGACCTAACTTGGCCTCGGTGACCTAGCATGACCTTGGAACTACATGGCATATCAATGTACACCAAACAATTCGCTAGTATTGCCAAGAACACTTCTCTTTTGTCGACATACGGGAAGCGCGTCAGCGCCGATTTTGGCGGTCTGACGCTGCGAAATGTTTTGACTGACGGTCTCTAACTCGCCAAATTTTCGACATATTTCCATTTTTCTTCTTGCAGATGACGCGCCGGACATTTCTAGACAGGCACACAAAAGTGGCGTACATTGACCAGTAAAGTCAATAAATATCTACGAAAACCCGGAGGGGTGTTCGGATTTCGCCCCCCCCCCTCCAGTGCGCGTGTTAACCAGCACATGCCCACAGCATCTATGGGACTGATTGCCACCGGAGGATGGCAAACTATCTAGTATCTGGTGCGATCGACTTCCCGTTCTTCAGCAACACATTCCCTCCCTTGAGACTGTCCTGTCTGCGTCCCTTCGTACTGTGTTCTAGCCGAAATGCCTTAGTTATGCTTGCAGTTGTGCTGTTGAAAAAAATCGGCCAAAGACATTAATGATCCTTGGTTTCAGGGGAACTGTGTTTTCTGGCCATACCGAATCAATGGCGGCCGCCAGGCGCGGTGGCCGCAGCAGCAGTCCCGCCGGCCGCCGAGTCAGGCCGCTGTGCAATATTTCCACCGCCGACAGCTGAACGATACCCAAGTTCCAGACCAGGTGGAGCCTGGCCTGGTTCATCAGATATTGTCCCTGGGCGACAGCCACCTGGCCGGGTCCCACCTTCCTCAGCCACACGCATATGGTGTGCCTGAGCGACAGCCATCTGGCCGGGTTACATCTGCCTGAGCCACACGCAGATGTGCTGCGGCAGCCACCTGGCCGGGCCCCACCTGCTTGAGCCTCACGCAGATGTTGCGCTGCGATAACCACCTGCCCGGGTCCCACCTGCCTGAGCCACACGCAGATATTGTGCTGCGATAACCACCTGCTCGGGTCCCACCTGCTTGAGCCACACGCAGATGTTATGCCTGGGCGACAGCGTGTCAAATTTGTGTTTTTGCGTGGCGGTGTCGTCGGCGGTTTGAGGGGGGACACCGTCGCCGACTGGTTTCGGCTGGCGACGGCCCTCCTGGCATGGCGGGAGCCAACTGCTGTCACCAACAGGCCGGGCGTTTGCCTCCTCTCGGTCGGAGGCAACGCCCTCAGCGTCGCCAAAGACGCAAACACAACTGCCGTCGCCGACTCCTGCGTCGGCGAGTTGGAGCGGGGAGTGTGACGGTGCTGCCCCTGCTGGCGCAGGGTATGACACTGGTGATCATCAGTGTCATCCCCCGGGTCTCACTGTCGACAGGGCCTTCCGGCAAGCCTCTGAGCGCTACCGAAGGGTAGCCGTCGAGAACGGCTGCCCTTTCGTGGACGTGGAGGAGGTGCAGTCGGCGGTCCACGGCCTCCCTGCATGTGGTGTGCCTCAGGGGCCGGACAGCCGCGGGAGGTGCTGTTGGCGGCCCACCGCTTCCCTGCCGGTGGTGCGGCTCAGGGGCCGGACAGCCGCGGGAGGTGCTGTTGACGGCCCACCGCTTCCCTGCCGGTGGTGTGGCTCAGGGGCCGGACAGCCGCGGGAGGTGCTGTTGACGGCCCACCGCTTCCCTGCCGGTGGTGCGGCTCAGGGGCCGGACAGCCGCGGGAGGTGCTGTTGACGGCCCACCGCTTCCCTGCCGGTGGTGTGGCTCAGGGGCCGGACAGCCGCGGGAGGTGCTGTTGGCGGCCCACCGCCTCCCTGCCGGTGGTGTGCCTCAGGGGCCGGGCGGCCGCGGGAGGTGCTGTTGGCGGCCCACCGCCTCCCTGCCGGTGGTGTGGCTCAGGGGCCGGGCAGCCGCGGGAGGTGCTGTCGGCGGCCCACCGCCTCCCTGCCGGTGGTGTGGCTCAGGGGCCGGGAAGCCGCGGGAGGTGCCGTTGGCGGCCCACCGCCTCCCTGCCGGTGGTGTGCCTCAGGGCCGGGCAGCCCCGACGTGCTGAACGCCTCCGTGATGGCTGCTGGGGGCGCCTGGGAGACCGAACGCATGGCCGAAAATGCCAGGCTCTCTGTGGATGGTGCTGGTATGTACATACATACTGTCAGCCGTGTGTTGGAGTGGCAGCGGTGTGTGGCTGCAGGTCGGGGTCCGGCAACAGTGGGCCTGATGCAGCCGGACATGATTGCAACGCGGATCTGAACCAGAGTGCGCTAAAGTGACTTTCCTGAGGATGGGCGTTGCTTGCTTGGGCTTCCGCGTGTCGGTGAGCGAGTTCCCTAGTTATGACGGTTAGTTGCTAACGAACGACTTTTTTAGATAATGCACACGGTTGTCATCATGGGAACATTATCAGAGGCCCAACCATGCGTGATTATTGCGGCTAACTGGCCGAGTCGGACACTTGTGCTCGTCAAAGTATCTGAGACTCTAATGGTCAGTGTCTGCCAACAAGCACAACTCAGCGACCGTTCTGGTGCAGTTACCAAGTCTGGAGATCAAGCTGCGCAGTTTCTCGCCATATTGGAAGGTGGAGTTGTATTGGCTCACGATTATGGGCTGAATGTTCGACAGCTAGTCAGACAGGTGTGTCCCGAATGTTGTGGCGCAGGTGGGCAAGCTAAGACAATTTGCTTCCCATCATACAGCGCAGGTACGGTACGTTTATGCATATACGTTTTGGTCAGGCCGTCAGCGGATGGCAAACGTGTTCTCTCTCGCATGGAGGCCACATCACTCTACCAGTGCTCAGTGTACATTGTCACTTTGTGCATGGAACCATTAGACTGGCACCACCGACCTCGCGTGGTCCGTGGGTCACGTGACCGGGTGGACGGTTGGCACCCGGCGTGAGATACCTCGCAGACTCGGAAGTCTGGACGAGGGGACGTCGGTGACGTGTTTTCCGCTGTTCGTCATATGAAGGAGCCAGCGTGGGACATCTCGCAGGCTCGGAGGTCTGAACGAAAGGACGGCGGTGACGTGTTTTCCGCTGCTCGTCATATGAAGGAGCCAGCATGGAGTGTTCAGTACTATTCGAGCCATACATACCCACCAAAGCTCACTGAACTCTCCGCCGTGCCATTTTTGGGCAGACAGACTGCAGGTCATTGCAGTTTATTCTTCATTTTCGTGGGGCGACACCCGTCGCTCCTTTCGCTCGTTTCTTGAGGTGACACCCGTCACCCCGCGTGCATTTCGTCGTCGTATTTCCGTTGTCCATTGTCTGTGTGTCTTTCGTCTATCTTTAATTCGTGTTAGTTAGGGTTTTTTCCCCACGATGGGGAAAAAACGAAAGAAGGACACCGACCCATGCTCGCCACCGGACTCCGACTCGGATTTTCCACCACTGACTGGCAATCACTCTCCACGCCACCGACCCACGCCCTAACCAGACCACGCCATCCCAACCTGATCCCATCGAACCCTACCTCGACAGTGCTGGCTCTTTCATAGTAGTCAAGCCTGTCGAGGAATCCGTTTCCTTCCGCCGTATTAACGTTTTCTGGCCGACCAAACAACTCCTCTCCATCTGCTCCTTAGCCAATCCTGATATCGAAGCCCCTGCCAACGGAACCCTTGTTATCAAAACCCAAACCCGAGCCCAGACCAAAGCCCTCCTTCGTACCACCACATTTTGTGGTAAATCCGTCACCATATCACTCCACTCCAACCGCAACTCCACCAAGGGCACCGTCTTCGCGCCGGAGCTCCGCTTCATGTCCGAAGCAGATATCCAGGCGGAGTTCAGGCCGGAGGGGGTGACCCACGTCCATCGAATCACCTCCTTTAAAGTCGGCCAGAAACGTGATACAAGCCTCCTTGTCCTCACATTCAACTCCACCACTCTTCCAAAGTCTCTCCTCGCCGGCTACATCCGATACCAAGTCCGAGTATTCATTCCCAATCCCCTCCGCTGTTTCAATTGTCAGCGTTTCGGGCATGGGAGTAAAACGTGTCGCCAAACCGCCCGATGCCCTAAATGCGGAGAAACACCCCATCCTGATTCTCCCTGCTCCAAGCCTGCCCACTGCCTCAGCTGTAACACGTCTGATCACCTCACCACTTCCAACCTCTGTCCAGTCTGGCGACGGGAGAAAGATGTTTGTGCCGTCAAGGCCACGACCGGGGTATCCTACCCCCAGGCCCGGCGGTCTGTCGAGGCCACCTCCCCCTCCACCAAAACGTACGCACAGGCGACCAGCATTTCTCCACCCACCCCTCGCGTCAACACTACCTCTACTTCGATGCAAACCGACTTAATTCCTGGTCTAGCCCACTAAAAAAACTTGCACCACTTACCACACCGACACAAAACACCTCGACTGCCAACACACAGACCACTCCGGCTTCCAACAAACAGACCACTACAGGCAGACTGGACAGGCTTCGCAGTCATTCGGCTGCGGGGGAAACGCGCACCAACCGCCGACCGAGCCCGGTGAGACCGGCGCTGGCCGGCAACCACGTGACCCGACCGACTCCCAGCCGGCGGGCATCCCCGCGGCAGTGGTGGGCCGCAGTGAGCCGGCCGTCAAGGTCACCGGTCGACCGGACGGCCTTGGTCGTCCACTGCCGTCGTCGGTAGCCAACCCACATGTCCGCCGGAGTTACACACTTGGCTCCGGCATGCACCAAAAGGTGCAGACAAACATTAACACTTTTCTTCCCGATGTCCACACTATTACAATGGAATTGCCGCAGTCTGATCTCCAAATGGGCCGAAATGAAAGTTTTTTTTTCAGTATTCTCACACCTATTCTCATAGCACTACAAGAAACATGGTTTTTACCGAATGATACATACAACTTTAACCTTTCCAATTATTCACTGTATCGTCACGATGAGGTCCGTGGATCACATCGAAGTGGCGGTACACCACTTTACATAAACAATTATTTCACACATACACAAATTACACTTAATACACAATTACAAGCCGTAGCTTGTACATTACGTTTACATAGTAGAAATATAGATGTGTGTTCCATCTATATTCCACCACAAACCGACAACACAAATATTTTGACACATTTAGAAAACCTTATAGGACATTTCAAGAACCCTTTCATATTACTGGGAGACTTTAATGCACACAGTCCAGCCTGGGATCAAGCACGTACACAAGGAGACACTCGTGGCCACATCATTGAACACATTTTAGACCGGCATAATTTAGTAATACTTATCACCGGAGAACCAACCTTTTTTCACCTTGGACATAATACAGCAACAGCCATTGATTTATATATTTGTTCCCCCACCCTGGCAAACGACTTTGAATGGTTCATAGAAACCGACATCCACGACAGCGACCATTACCCCATCAAATTGACACCCACTTTTTCAACGGCGACTGACACCACGCCCAGTTTTATTCCCCGCTGGAAGATTTCAAATGCCGATTGGACAACATTTCAGGAGCTTTCTTATTTGCAGTACAAACCCAACATTTCTCCCGTCGAAAACATGAACTCAATTACAAATACACTTTTCGAGGCAGCTTCCACGACTATTCCACTTACAAAACCATTCACAAGAAGGAAACCAGTACCTTGGTGGTGTCAAGAAATTTCAAAAGCCATTGCGATAAGAAAAAGAGCATTTAGAAATTATTTACGACATCCCAATCAAGAAAATTTATACATCCGTAACCGCGAACGTGCGAGGACCCGCCGCATCATTCGCGATGCCAAGCGCCGTTCATGAGCCATATATTTACAGCAGCTGACATTTCGAACACCATGGAGTAAAATATGGCAATTAATCCGACGCTTGTCCGGACGCTCCCCATTTAAATCTCTACCAGCCCTCAAAATCCACAATCTCACCATTACAGACCCACAAACCATAGTAAATGCCATAGCTGATACCATAGCCCATAATAGCTCCGATGTAAATTACCGACCTAATTTTCTACCAAATGCGCAACAAACTTTTCACACCAATCTCGAAGTCTTCCAATCCGACAATACCGAGGACTACAATATTTCTTTTCAACTTTTCGAACTGCAGAATGCCATTTCCTCCGCCGGTAACACTTCAGTAGGGCCTGACAAATTACATTATTCCTTCTTTCGACATTTATCTGACCACACCAAACAATGCATCTTAGACACATTTAATTCATTATGGGCAAATCACATCTTTCCAGGAACATGGAAAGAAGCAATCATCATTCCCATTCCAAAACCCGGCAAAGATCACAGTAACCCCAATAATTTTCGACCAATTTCCCTTACCAGTTGCTTGGGGAAACTTCTGGAAAGAATGATTAGCAAAAGACTGACCTGGCACCTGGACACAACTTCTCTTTTATCTCCATTCCAATGTGGTTTTCGTCATGGACGCAGCACAGTCGATCATCTTATCAGATTAGAAACGGACATCCGCCTAGGCTACAAGAAACATCAACACACTGTCGCATTATTTTGGGATATCAGCAAAGCTTACGATATGGTTTTCAAACCAGCACTCCTCTTCAAAATTCAACAACTCGGCATAAAAGGACACTTAGCACATTATTTAATATGTTTCTTTTCTGGTTCGCGTAAATTCAACATCAGGTGCCGGTCAGCTATTTCTGATCCTCACTTACTTCAAAACGGCCTACCACAAGGAAGTTGCATATCACCGGTTTTATTCAACATCATCATTGACGACTTTTTCGCCGACATGCCTGCAAATATATCGTATTCCCTATTCGCCGACGATAGTGCAATTTGGTGCTCGGACCAAAATTATGAAAATTGTTTGATTCGGCTTCAAAACGCTCTAAACAGGATACACCAATGGTCCATGAAGTACGGATTCAATTTTTCGGCTCCCAAATCTGCAACCATGATTTTTAGCAAATGCACTCCCTGCCCGAACCCAGATACACAGCTTCACCTTGGACAAAATGACATACCTTTTGTACAATCATTTAAATTTATCGGTATAACCTTTGACCGTAGGCTTTCCATGCATCAACACATGAAACACATACAGAACAAATGTTTTCGCCGACTAAATTTATTTCGCTGCATTACTTCCACCCCTTTAGGAGCCGATCGTCACACTCTTTTACAATTATATAAATCCTTAGTACTCCCCATCATTGAATATGGCTCCGTAGTTTATGCTGGCGCCAGCCCATCCTCCTTACACATTTTAGACACCATTCAAAATAAATTTCTCCGTATCGCACTTGGTTCAAAGACCACTTCACCCATTATATATTTCCAAGCAGAATCGGGAATTCCTCCGCTAGCTCTCCGTAGAATGCAGCAAACACTTAGGTACGTCTCCAAAATTCAATTTCACGCAAACCACCCCACACACTCGTCATTACAAATTCTCCAAAATTTACATCATGATTATTTAGGTCCAGCCGAAAGGCGAACTGGTCTCACCATAGCTTCTCGGGTAAAAACATTTTCTGAACAACTTCACTTCACTATTCCACCCATTACTTCTCTTTCTCCACCAACTACACCACCGTGGCAGATAGCCGAACGACACATTTTCTATCTTACCACGACTCCAAAATCACAGCTTTGTCCGGAATATATCAAACAAAAATTTCACCAAATTCGGTCTCGTTATTACCATGTTCCTTTCGTTTTTACAGACGGTTCGAAAGATGCTAACCTTACAGGAAATGCCGTAGTTTCGGGAACATTAAAAAAACAACATCGATTACCAAACGGAACATCAGTTTTCATCGCTGAATTACATGCCATCCTCATTGCCCTCCGTTATGTTCGCAACCGTTTTCTCTGTCACCCCATGCGCAGCGTCATCATTTGTACCGACTCCAAATCTGTTTTACAATCTCTTTCGTCACTTTCTTTTTCACATCATTGCCATATTTATATTTATGAATCACTACAAACACTACATCTGATGGGCGTGAAGGTCCGTTTCCTGTGGGTGTCCAGTCACTGTGGCATCCCAGGAAACGAGGAAGCAGATCATCTCGCAAAAGAATCATTACAAATACCACATATCACAGAAATCGCACCACATTTTGACGCCATCAAATCAACAATACGACAGAAAATTCGGTATTTATGGAACGAAACCTTGACACAAAACACAAACCATACACAATTACGGAACATTAAGCCAGTCGTCGATATCCGGACACCATCATTTCACATCAACCGCCACGAAGAGAAAGTCCTGTCGCGCATCCGCATAGGACATACTTACCTCACACATATATTTATTAATTCAGCTTCACCTCGACCTTCATGCCCATCATGTAACACTCATATTACAGTCCCACATATATTACTACACTGCCCACAATACCATGGCCCTAGAAAACAACTTATCGATTACTGCCACACACACAACATTCCATTCTCCTTGCCCTCATTGTTGGGGGACGATCACCCATTTCTCATCACGCTACTTTTCAATTTTCTACGAGAAACCAAATTGTTCCAGGATTTATAAACTGACTTTTGCGATTTAATTCCTTATTCATTTGATATCAACGGCGCGAAATGGCCTGAGTAGGCCGAAGCGCCTAATCCAACAAAACAAAACAAAGGAGTCAGCGTGGGACACATGACACGTCAATACCCAAACAAGCTCGTGGGAAAGTGCACAAGGTAGAGGTGGTGTCCACTGCGGCGGATCAGGGCCGCGGAGTACATCATCCACTGTGGTGGATCAGGGTCGCGGAGCAAACCGTCCACTGTGGCGGATCAGGTTCGTGGAGTACACCGTCTATTGTGGCGGATCGGGGCCACGGAGCACATCTTCCACCGTGGCGGACCGGGGCCGCGGAGTACACCGTCCCTTGCAGCGGATCATAGCCATCAACAGGTCAAATTATGTCATGCCATGACAGTGGCGTACCTAGGATTTGCGAGAGGGGGCAAACTGATTTGAAAGGTGCTCAGCTACTCCCATTTAGAAACGTCCCCGGATTTCCACCAACATATTTTTTTCAAAGGGGGTTCTTTATATTTTTGTTGTATAATAATTAGTAGCTAAATTAACTGTCCTGTGGAGGGGACCAAATATACCACCATTATTTCTAAATCACCGGATTTCAACCCTAACTCCCCCCATCCTGCTTGAAGGTTTTTCTGTTGATATCCCTTAAAACGTCACCTCACACTGTTGAAATTATACCTGAAAAAAATCATTCAAAAATGTAAAATTTGGCAATATCAGGCATTCCAATTAATGACGCCCGGTCGCCAAAACGCCAAAGTTCGTGCACGTGTACACCCGCCTTGCGCAGTCGGCGCATTCGCCACTCTACGTGCGCTTCTCCGGTTTCTGCTAGGTCTCCCACGTTTTGCTAATTACTGCCACATGATAGTCTTGTGCCACATTTGACATGTGGAATGCCTGGTATGGCGGTTCGCTGGAAAAAAAAATTTCGATAAATTCAATTCGATGTATTAGTTATCTTCTTCTCACATTTTCTCGTGATTAAGAAACCCGGAGACACAATGAGCTTTGTGCACCTCATCTCTTCGGTTAAATAAGCTTCCAGATTGTCTACCGAGCCGTGACCTTAGCTAGGTGGTCGTTTTTTACCTGTTGCGTTTTTCTTCTTGCATGGATGTCTTTTAGGGCTCCAGCCAATTTTTGTTTGAGCCCCGGCACATGTTCGAGACCCGGCTGTTCTTTTACGGCTTTGCTGCCTTTTTATACACCGATGATATTTTTGTGGTATCGGCGCGTTTCCGAAGACGCCGATGTGTTTATTTAGTATCCGGTTTATTTGTTCCTTGTTTATGAACAATTACATTTTTAGGGACCATCCTGTTTTTGAAGTCCCGTGCGGTCTCATGGACCTGGTGTGCCTTGAGGGTCTCCGTTATGCTTTTATTTAGCGCTCCCGGTGTGTTTATTTCGAGCTGAAGCACATATTTTAAGGTCCTGTCGTGTTTTGTGAAACTCGGTACGCTTTTGTTTACCGACATTACATTTTGGGATTACCGACGGAATTTTTGACCCCGAACACGATATTTGGGGGCACCGTAGTCACCTGTTGGATCCCTAGCTCGAGCTTTAGTAGCTAGGACACGTTTTTTTGGGGGGGATTGGGGGGGGCAACACGTTTTGTGGGATTTTGGAGCGGTTATTGGGACCCTAGAGTGATTGTCCATGTCGGGACTGTTTTTCGTTGACCCGGCTTCATTTGTTGGGTGATCACAATGAGACTTTTGGAGCCTCGGTGAAACCTGTCATGCCCCTGGCGTGATTTTCAGGGATCCGGGCGAGACTTCTTTGTACCCCTAGGCTCAGCGTGACTTTTCGGGGTCCCGGCCCGACCGTTTGTGGCCTCCGTTGTGATCTTCTTGAACCCCAGCACGACTCTTTCGAGCCCCCAGCGTGATTTTCAGGGGCCCAGATTATAACTTTTGAGACCCCAGCGTCCTTTTCAGAAGCCCCTGCGTGACTTTTTGGCCCCAATGCGATTCTACGGGGCCCCGGTGCGATTATTGGGGGCCCAAATGGGATTATTAAGGAGACTGGCGCAATTTTTTTCGGGAGCTCGACGCGATTCTTGGGGGCCCCACAAAATGTCAAGGGGCAACGGCCCACAATGTCCCCTCCCAATTCGGCATGCTACTGTGCCATGTAATTCTGCAACATAAGCATATAGGAATAGCTCATCTGTTTCATCACTCACACGTGATTTCTACTCCCAAGTTCTCCAGACAGTTTGAGGAAAGTCAAACATCTCCTACATGGATAGGCAAGCATGGACTATTAGGCAACAAGGATACCATGGAATTCAGATCATGTACTTTTTATGCAATACATACCTTGTTCCGCAGGCTGCTTTGGAGATGAATGCGCTCCTGAAGTTTGGCCAGGGTTGGAGTTGGAGGTGGATGGAGCAGCACTGTGAAGGACATTGCATATGATTCAAAGGACTTCTTTCTGCTTGCATTAACAATGCAGGGAATGAAGCAACACTTTCATTAAATGACTTCTATAGTGTCCTGAGTGAGCAGTATAATCGAGATGGGTTCTTGTGATATACGTTATAGAAGTAAGGTTATGATGGAGCTTTTAGCCTCCAGTGGGAATGGCATGGGTTCACTCATTAGTGAATTCATACCATAACCTAATAACCATAACGAACATAACCTAATCTAGCATATCCTAACCTCCCTTTGGAGTCAAAACAAACAAAAAAATAAATTAGAAAACAATTTTAAGCAATATACGTTCTGTAACTTTTCAAAATCACAAAACCGAACCCAACCTGACCTAACCTAACGTCCGCTACTTTTGAAGGAAAAATTCCCGATTTTGTGAAAATTTGCGAATATTTTTTAAAAATTTCCCAACTTAAAAAAAAACTAAACTAGCCTAACCTAACCAAACCGGTAATATTGTGCTTTAAGGTGGTAGCAAGACAAGTTTTTACACACATTTGTCTCTATATAGCAAACAAATGGGTTAGGCTTAGTTAAGTTAAGTTAGTTTAGGTTTTTCAAGTTAGAAAACTTTTCAAAACAATTCCAATAGTTTCCTCACAAATTTACAATTATTTGGTAACTTTGCAGTTTGAGGTGTTTTTTGTTTGTTGATTTTTGAAATTTTTCTTCAGAATTCATGTTTATGAAGGTGACTAAGATTAAGGGACCACTTATTTTCTGTGCAAATGCTTACTTTTCAGGTTGTAAGCAAAATATTGCCAAAAGGGCTTTGAGTTAGGTAACATAGCATAAAAAGAAATGTTTTTAATGCATCAAAACCTAGCCTAGCCTAGCCTAACCTACCTTTTGAGAATACAAAATCAAAAAAGTAAACTTAGAAAATGTCAGGAATCAATTTATTTTCTGAAAATTCTCAACATTAAAAAAGAAACCTAACCCAACCTAACCTAACCTCAGCTGCTTTTCACGACAAATAATTATTTTAAAAAATGTTTGTACAATTTTTGGGACACTTTCCGGTATTATTGTGCTTTAAGGTGGTAACAAGAAAAGTTGTTTATGGGAGCTGTATGACCAACAAAGTCAATGCGGCAGTAAGCTCAAATAACGAACCAATCAACCAAGAAAAGTTCTTACCCACATTTGTCTCCATAAAGCAAACAAATGAGTTAGGTTTGTTTAGGTTAGATTAGTTTCGGTTATGTAAGTTGAAAAAATTTATCAATTTTTTCCAATAAAAAATGCAATTGCACAGAAAATAAGTGGTCCCATCATCTTAGCCACCCTCATGAACATGGTATTCTGAAGAAGAATTCAAAATCAATAAATAAAAGCGCCTTCAACTGCAAATTTACAAATATTCTTTTTCTTCAAGAGCCACTCATGTTAGGTTAGGTTAGGTTGGGTTCGATTTTTAAATTTTGAAAATTTTCAGAACATAAAATGCTTTAACTTTTCCTATATTTTTTTTTTCTCCAAAGGGAGGTTGGGCTAGGTTAGGTTAGGTTATGCTGAATTTGTACTCTATTTTTTTTATACATTTATTTTATGCTATGCTACCTAACTCAAAGCCCCTTTGTTGGTGTTATTTTGCTCACAACTTGAAAAGTAAGCACTTGCACAGAAAAAGAGTGGTACCATCATCTTAGTCACATTCATAAACATTGCATTTAAATGATAAATTCCAAGAATTCTAAACCATCTTAAAGCACAAATTTACCACCAAACCTAACCCATTCGTTTGCTCTATGGAGGAAAATGTGTGTAAAAACTTGTCTTGTTACCACCTTAAAGCACAATAATACTCAAATATAGTAGGTAGGTATCCAGTTAGGTATCTGGCATTAATATTGAAACACCGTGCAGAAATCAGAAAAAGGCACGGACTGGACTTGTTGAAGCTTACTTGCCAACTTCTTCCCTTATTGTTTCCTTGGGAATTAAATATGAGCAAGTTATTCACTGCTTAAAATCACACCAATCTGCAGACACATCAGGTGTGAAGTATACAAAATGAAGCAGCGCGACGTCACATGAGTTTGGCCACCGGATTAAACATCGCGCGCAATTGCACCACAAATGTCTCACCTCCGTCATATTTGTCGATCACAATCGCTAGTTTGAGATTCTGGGATTTTGTACTTGGGCTTTTGGTCTTTGGATGCTACGGTTTGGCATGTTCTAAAGAACAGACATCACGACCGGTGGCCGCTATACCCCAATTCTATTTTTCGAAGAGGGAGACAGGAAATTTGCAACTTCAAACACGTAATTACTATATTGCTGCTAATTCCTGGTTATTGTTGGGTGGTACTGTCTTTCCTCATTCAAACGCCTCAGTGAAAGCATTCTCGGGCTATGCCTAGCTGCGCCAGCATGCAAAATACAAATACAGGGTAGCCCTCCGCTTTGTCGAGAAAAAAAAATATAGCGTGCAAAACTATATGGGCAATGCATAAACTTCGTATGTGTCATGCGCAGCCCCACCCCCAGCCAAACTACAAATTACTTTGTTGAGGAGTAAAGTAAAAGTAAAACCATCTAGACATCAGGGAGATGTCCCCATCCCAGCCCCGCCTTCAGTACCTAAAATATCACACAAACTATAATGTAAAATTCCTTTAACGTAAACGTCCACCTGCCTGCACCTTGGTCGCAAACACTCGCTTTTATAGACAGACATGTAACGTACTCGCTCTAAAGGCAGAGCAAATGACCTCTATGGTCCGGCATGCCTAAAAAATCACTCCCCCCCCACCCCATGCGCAGCGAAATTGAAACATGCCTGATGCTACCAATTTATGCAATATATGAGGAAAAAGCTGTGACGCCACCAAAGCTTGAAGGCGAACTTCGCTGTAATTTTTAAAATAATGGTATTTTTGCAGCGTCTAATGCGCAATACCAGACATTGGTCTTGTCCAGGCTATTTCTTGTATGGCATTGGTCTTGTATGACTGTAAGGTTTGCATTAGAAGTCATGTGAGCCATAGCTTTATTTTTGCTTTCTTTAGGAATACCAATTATAATGCAGTGTCCATGCAGCTTCTTGCTGACTTTTCTCTTTCATGGTATCATAAGCTGGCAGATTGGCCCACACATGGCTCTCGTTTTTCCCCATATCAATATCAATATTGAATGCATGCACATCGTCATTGGGCATGTAGGTAGGTACCTAGGTAAATATCAAGCTGATAGTGTGATGGGTGGGCTGCTGAAGATAATTCTAGTTTGCATATCCACAATCTCAATGATAACTGTGATTGTTGTTCACTGGACAATGCAAGTTTGACAATGACTGGAAATTAAGAATGGAATGAATCCTGTTCAAGCTCCATATGCATGTGGTTTTGCCATTGGTGGTGTGTACAAACATCAGTATGACAATGTAATTGTTGTTTTGTGGCTTAACATATTTTTTTCAGACAATCTGGTTTAAAATGCATCATGATCAGCGAATCTCAATATTTTATGCTGTAAGTTTTCCTTCCACAGTGGAAGGAAATCCAGCTATTTGGTTTTTTTTTGCACACAATTTTTAATTTTGTAGCAAAAGGTGGAGAGTCAGTCCACTATCTAATCCAAATCTGTTTCTTTTCAGTACAAAGTGTGCTGGTTAACATCAACTAAGTTTTCTATGTACCTAACATGGTATTTTTCTTCTTTTTTTTTTTAGCTTTTTTATCATCATAGAAATAGCATAGGTTATTGGGGAGGCCCAAATCAACATTGGGGGAGGGGGCAAGATCAACATTGGTGGGGCCATGGCCCCCACAAAAAGATACAAATCGACGCCCCTTTATATACATATATATATATATATATATATATATATATATATATATATATATATATACATATATATATGTATATATATATATATATATATATATATATATATATATATATATATATATATATATATATATATATATATATATATATATATATATATATATATGTATATATGCTGTTAAAAACCACATCATATCTTGCTTTGAAAAGCTTTTTTCGTACATCTTTCCAACCTCCGGATTGTTCGTCTCTGCTCTTCATTTAGGTCGTAAAGTATTTGTCCGATACCATTCATTTACAAATGAATATGTAATTTAATATATGTATAAATGAATGATATCGGACGAATACTTTACGACCTAAATGAAGAGTAGGGACGAACAATCCGGGAGTTGGAAAGATGTACGAAAAAGCTTATCAAAGCAAGATATGCTGTGGTCTTTAACAAAGCATGCCAACGTAAAAATATACTGCCGAAATACTCCAATATATATATATATATATATATATATATATATATATATATATATATATATATATATACATATATATATGTGTGTGTGTGTGTGTATGTGTGTGTGCATGTGTGTGTGTGTGCATGTATGTATGCAGGAAGAGTAGCATATTCAGATTTTTTCCCAGCTCTGCCCTTGTCTTCCCGTAAAGATGCTGTGTGGAGCCTGCAGCAGAATGCCCCCAGCAAATTTCACTGTTTTGATTTAGCAGAGTAATAAATGAGGCTTAAAAGTTTCTAAGACTGATCCGGATCCATGGACCTTAAATGCATGCTGGACAATGGAAGAAGTCCCTGAAAGCACCGAAATATCGTTCCGAGAACAATAATTCACGGCTTGCGATTAGCTGAGTCGGCATTTTCACAGATAAATAACACAAGCCGACGGGAAGTTGCGCACGCCCACAGTCTAGTGTTCGCGAAACTTGTCTGGCTATCGCCAGGATGTTCTCAGCTGCCCGCCAATTGCTGTAGCCAAGTTTTCTTTACCGCCATTTATGCTGGAAATTGCGAGCGAAACCATTCGGAAATTTGCATGGCCGCATTGGTCCGAGGTTGTTGGGTGCCGTCTAAACTTATCTGTTGCATCTGCGGTGCCCCGCTGCCCCAGATTGTAGCCCGGCTATATTCAAGGTGGATCTAGATGGCTTGGTAAAGGAGTAGGACCACTAGAGACGTTCACGGGATCCAGTTAAATGGCTGCAGGACAAAACACCGACCCCCACAGAGAAATAACAATAGAACCAGAAACGATAACTAATCTAGGTAGGGCTTACATCATGTTCCGTTTGAACTTTTCGAGTCGTCAAATATGGGAGAAACATCAAATTTCTGATAAAAAAATGATTTCTCCATCATCTCACACTACTCACTGTGACCATCAAAAAGCAACGACTACGTTCACCATAGCGCATGAGAGACGGTTCTCACAGAAGCATCCTTTGTGCTGGAACCATATAAGAAGCGCTCGGGTATGTTGTGTAACATTGGGCCGTATCGGAGCATTGGTATATATTTCCTGGATACCGATTTCACGGTTGCAGTCGGTTATTTTCACGGACAATTTGCTTTATGTTCGTTTTTAACCCACACCTTCTAGTTTAGGGCACCATTCTGGTACGCCGTGGCCTCTGGAACTCTACTGTGGCTATTATATGCACGAAAACTACACAGGCTCCAGCGACAATTAATTCTCGCCTTCCGAGACCAATTCGTCAGCCTTCCTATTCATGGAGAGTCGGTATCACTCCCTCGCCATTTCGTCCCTCATTGCGCCGGAACCACGGAACAAGCCCACATCCTGGAGTCGGCCTTCACGGGACCTAATGGGCCACTGAAGTATGGATAGCGTTAGTTTCGATTCGCCCTGGCTAAGCGGCCTTCGTGATTACCTATGTTTTACGATTGGTGCAACGAAGAACTAAAACAGATGAGCATGGTCAAAATGTGTGCGAGAATGTTGCGGACGTAGATACGTGCACTCACCATGACGTCACATACCAGATGTGGCACCGGCCAGATTTACGTGAGTTGCGACGTTACGTCAGGTTCGCTACGCCACTGCCGTCTTCCCGTTGGTTGGTTGTGGTCTTACGAGGCACTCAGCAGCTGAGGCCATATGGCGTCGCTGGACTCTCATCCTGCAGGAAGGGAGTACTGTGGATAATCGAATCCCGTACCTCTGTAGTAGCGTACATAGGATTTGCGCTGAGGTGGGAATAAAACACGGATTTGGAGGTGGCCCACCTACCCCCATTTAAAAAGTCTCTGGATTTCGACCGCTATATTTTGTTGTCCAAATGGACCCATTTGTATTCTTCAAGTAAAATAATTAGTGACCAACTTAATTTTCCTGTGGAAGGGGCCCAATTTACCACCATAATTTCTGAGTCACCGTATTTCAACCCTAAATTCCCCTCCCTGTTCGAAGGTTTACCTTTGATATCCCTTGTTAAGTCACCTCGCACTGCTGAAATTACGCGTGTGCAAATCACTTTAAAAATGTAAAATTTACAATTTTCAGGCATTCCAATTTATAACGCCCGGTCGCTACCACGCCGACGTTCATGCACGTGTTCACCCGCCTTGTGCATTCTGCACATTCGCCACACTTCATGCGACCCTCCTACGTTTTGCTAATTGCTGCCACAATGCGCCACATTGCGCCACATTGTGCTGTCTTGTGCCATATTTGACGTGATGGAGTGCCTCGTATGGAGATTCGCTGGGAAAACTCGATCAATTCAATTCGATGATTGATCGATCGATGATCTTCAAACATTTTCTGGTGGTTAATAAATCCGGATACCCGCTGGGCTTTGATGCACCTCATCTCCTTTGTTAAATATGCTCCCAGATTGGGTGCCAAACGGAGTTCAAAAGGAAGTTTCGGCTTTTTACTTGACTGCACGAAGCAGTCATGGTCATACTTTCCTGCAGTGGTTTCTACCATTCATCCGACAAGCTCCGAAGATAAATTGTGTTTACCTGAAGATCATTATTGGGGTCACAGTTCATGTAAAGTGAAAAGATTGGACTGTTTTCAAGAGCTCACATTTTTAACCCACAAGAGACCATTAGTGTAATATAAAATCTCAGCTGCGGTTGAATACATACAGTGTGTACCTAAAATTGCCCATGTAAACACTCTATAGCCTCGGGTCAAGTAAGGTCACTTGAGGGGAGGAGGTCAAATTTTGATTTTGATTCAGCATACAATGCAATTCATTTTCTAGATTTTTTTATCGCAAGGATCTTGAAAAAAGCCTAATATATATGCTACGAAATTTTGCATATCGGTATAATCTGGCATGGGGCCTATGTGGTCAGGTCATGTCAAGTGCAAATATTTTAGTGACTCCAAGAGTGCATTTTTACTGTAGACAAAGGCATTAAAGTAACATAAAACTTAGTGATGGTCGATGCATGCATTACATGCCAATAATCATACAATCTGAACTTGCTGTCCTCAGGTCAAGTTAAGTCATCTGGGGAGAAGATGTCAAATTGTCTATCTGATCCAGTGTGCAATGCGTTGCATGTTTATGGGCCATATTTCTACGAGGAGGACGAAAAATGTACCTACACTTCCTATATGCCCCAGAATTATCTTTCTCTCCTCTTTTGTGGTATCCAGTACATCCTACTTGAGGACAGGCGGTAGCCAATGACCTCTATAGAATAATAACAGCTGGATATACCCACCAGCGTTACATTGTGTCAGATGATAACAAGCAACCATTTCAGGTGGGAAGAGAAGTACCTGTTATCGAGTCTGTGATGTCATTATAACATGACCTGGATTGTACCTTAAATCAGATATATGTATGCTTCATATTTGTGATGACCTCACAGGTAAGGATGTCTTTGGTAGCCAATATATACATCCATACATGCACACACACACACACACACACACATATATAGATATATATATATATATATATATATATATATATATATATATAACATGTGTATGTATGTATATATATATATATAGTATATATATAAATATATATAGATATCATATATATATATATATATATATATATATATATATATATATATATATATATATATATATATATATATATATATATATATATATATATATATATATATATATATATATTCATATATGAGAATCTCTAAGGTTAACAATGGCTGTGAGGAATACTGAGGGCCAGCGGCAGAGTTAGAAAGCCCTTGAAGCTAGAAAGACTGTCAAGGGCTGGGAGGACCCCTGACAGCTAGTGAGGACCGGACTGTGATGCTTCTGAGGCTTGGAGGGAACATAGGGATGAACAGAGCCACTTAAGAGCTAAGGAGAGTTCCGAGAGCTGGCAATGTTTGCGGGAAATTGTGAGGCCTGTCTCTGAGTTACATAATTCCCCTGAAAGCTAGATGGTTTTTTCGAGGACTGAGAACGTTCCATGCAATTTGAAGAGGGCTCTTTACAGATGAATAGGTCCATTGAGAGCCAGAGAGTACTGGACTGAGATGTTCCTGAGCTTTGTGATGTGCACCTGAGGGATTTGGAGACCCCTGAGAGCTAAAGAGTCCTGGAATGGCAACGAGTGCGAGGAATACTGAGGGCCAGGCATCAAATATAACATATCCTTGAGAGCCATAAATGCTGCGAAGCACTGGGAAGGTCACCCACCGCCACCTTATCGGCGGCGGTCGCTACTATGGCCATGGATTCTAGGACAAATGTATGTAAGTACAAATGCACGTACGGCAAATGTACGTAAGCAAATGTACGTGAGCAAATGTACGTAAGCAAATGTACGTATGCGCAAAAGTACGTATGGCAGATGTACGACAGCGCAAAAGTAGTTAGTTAGTTAGTTAGTTAGTTATTAGGGTTGGGGCGCATCAACTGCATTGGTTATACAGCGCCCAGCGCAAAAGTACTTACGGCAAATGTACATATGGCAGATGTACGTGAGAGCAAATGCACGAATGGCAAATGTACGAATGGCAAATATACGTAATCAAATGTACGCAAGCGTAAATGTACATCAGCACAAAAGTACGTATGCGCAAATGTACGTATGCGTACAAGTACGTAATTGCAAAAGTACGTAGGTAAGCGCAAATGTACGTAAGCGCACAAGTACGTAAGCGCAAACGTACACAGGCGCAAATGTACGTATGCGCAAAAGTACGTAAGCGCAAATGTACGGAAGCGCAAATGTACGCATGCGCACATGTACGTAAGCGCAAATGTACGTAAGCGTAAATGTAAGTAATTGGAAATGTGCGCAAGCGCAAAAGTATGTCAGCGCAAATGTACGTATGCACATATGGACGTAAGCGTAAATGCACGTAAGCGTAAATGTAAGTAATTGCAAATGTGCGCAAGCGCAAAAGTATGTCAGCGCAAATGTACGTATGGACATGTGGACGTAAGGGTAAAAGTGCGTATGGCAGATGTACGTAAGCGCAGATGGACGAAAGTGCAAAAGTACGTATGGCAATGCACTTATGGCAGATTTACGTAAGAGCAAATGTGCGTATGGCAAAGGTACGTAAACAATTGTACGTAAGCGCAAAGGTTCGTATGGCATGTGCACCTAACCAAATGTACGTACATTGGCTCATACGTACATTTACGTTTACGTACATTTGCGTTTGCATATTTTTACGGTTACGTTCATTTGCTCCTACATATTTTTACGTCTACGTACATTTGCAATTACGTACATATGCGCATAGGTACATTTACGCATACGTACATTTGCCATACGTACCTTTGCGCTTGCGAGCATTTGCTATACGTACATCTGCGCTTGGGTACAATTGCCATACATACATCTACGCTTACGTACATTCGCTCACGTACATTTGCGTACGTACATCTGCCATACCTACATTTGCTTTACGTACATTTGTCCGGTTACCGTGGCCACGACCACCCCAACGGCCACGGCCGTAATGGCGGTGACGACCGCCCAAGCGACCACAGCTGTTCCAGTGGTCGGACCATACCCGCTCCCGCAGCTACGGACGCTCCAGCGATGGCGAAACAGAGAGCCCAGCGACAGCTGTGATGACGGCCGCTCCAGTTGTGTTAGTTGCTTAGCCTTCGACCCGGGTGACACAGGTTAAGAAAAAAGAAGGAAAATCAATTTGCAGGATGATGTGTGTTGGGCATAACTGGTCAGGCATACTGCTAGTCCTGCTCCCAAATCTTGCACTTATCTTTCCCCAATAGTACTCACGCCTCATTTTGAGAAAGTATGTCGGTGCTGAAAAGGTGCAACAATGTGGTTCAGTGGATGTCCCCACCCCAAGGGGTGGGGGTGGGGGTACGTTCCCCTTAGAAACCATAAATATACTAGATCAAAGAAGAAGCTATCAGCTTCCGTTTATTTTTGTGATCACGCCCCCCCCCCCCTTAGGAAAATCCTCACTGCGGGACTGGGCTTCACCCTTATCATGAACACCCTCGCTACATGCGGATGCAAAGGGTAAGCACAGTATGGAAGCTTGACCGGTCGGTAATATATAAAATGTGTTCGTGTTTCGGTATTAAGTATGCTAACACAATCATTATTTATTATACTTTGCAGCTGCCGACCACGTGTACTGGTCCGGCTTGGGTCCCAAAGCGGATGCGGTACATTCAAATCGTCGCATATTACATGCGGTGTTGGAAGCTTTGCGAGAAGGCTAGTTACTTCAGAAGAAAGAAGAGGAAGTGCAGGTGACATATACATTCATCGTATGTTAACAGCGCGGTGATTAATGTTGTTCTCGCTGCGACACATTGAAGAGCAGAAAAATGCATATTTGTCGGCAAGGGATACTTTAGTGTATGGCGATGAGCACACCGCCATGTGAGACAATGCTAAATGGTGCATCTTTTCATAAGACAGTGTAATTTGTCAGTTGGAACGGAGCACCTGGGGCCAGTTTAGTTTCCTGTATGCATACAACCGACGATGTTCGGCAACTTAAAACATGTTGAGGTCATTGAGGCTGAATTTGATTCCTTTACAGTTCCACTGTAAAATTACGACGTGGGCAGAGTTCGCAGAACACGTGGCAGAATTTAGGCAGAATCTTGACTCGACAGACCCGACATTCGCGACGTCGGCGGCAGAAATTGGCAGGCAGCGGCAGACTCTGACGTAACATTTCATTCTGCCAACGTCATACTAGCGGACTGATGTCATCTATTCAATGCGCCACGAAGCGTCTCGATTGGTTGTTTACTGCGCCACAAATGACCCGCTGCAGTACTAATTGGCTCAAGTGGCACCACTCACGGTAGTACCCAGATATAATTAATATATAGATATTCGGTACCAGCTCATTCCAAGAAGGGCTCTTGCACGTCAGTGTTAATGGTTTTCTATGGAGAACACAATAATGAGGTTACGATAACAGGGAAGGAGAAGAAAATATCTTCCTGTTACAGAGCTGAAAATGGTGCCGAATACTGACATGTGGAGAGCTGTTCATTCCTACCAGGATGAGGGACAGGGGAGCAGAAACCGAACGGGGGTGGGGGCTAGGGGGTAACGACCCAACTTTGACCGAGTTGATCATCAACAGCATGGTTGTTGCATATAATGAATCGACTTTCCAAAATGATCTGTGCTGCCAAGCCAAATTTTGAGTTCATTCATTCCATGCAACAACAAAAGCCTGATGTTAAACTTGACAATTGGTGCTGCATTAGCAACACCAAAAGTGTACAAAGTCCCATCCCTGAGCAGACCCAATTTGGTGACATGAGCCTCCTCCCAACCCAAAAAAAACACATGAATTAGGCATGCCATCTTTTGCATTCATATGTATTGCAGTGCAGGACATATTACAAAGGACAAGGGAAAGTACAATTTACTCACCAATATGTCCATCTACAATACTCACAGTATTACATTTTTAAAACGCAGCGACAAAAATACCGAACAACAAGCACGAAAGCCGCCTGACGCTCGTGCCCGACGGCAGTACGCGACAGACAACGTGACACATTGCATGTTATCTGCCGCCGACGTCGACAAAGCTACTAAATCATAATCGCTATGGCTAATACACTGCGTGACAGTGTATTATGTCACGCAGTGTATTAGCTAGCGTCATTTATGCTATGACGTCAGAGGCTGCGGACGTCGCCGCCGTCGGGTTCTGCTCGTTTTGCCGGGTCCTGCTCAGTCCTGCCAACGTTACGATTCTGCCGGGAGTCTGCCGCGTGCAAGCAGGCCTTTAGCATATGAAAGTGACACCCCTAGTCTTGACACAGTCCCCCTCCCTCCGGTGTTTCCACCCATGGTGAGGATTGTGTGGCGACTTTGCTGAGCTTTCCATTCAATGAAGGAAAATCCAGCATACCAAATAAAGTGTATGTAGGTACCACACCCGGAGTGGCACTTTGTAGCTATGTGCTAAGGGGGCCACGGGCCCCCTCAACCATTTATTCTCCCCCACCCCCAATCATTGATATGGCCCCTCAATCATGTTGGAACTTAAATCGTTGGGCCTGTGGGCGTACGCTAAATAGAAATGGTTTTCGGGGCAGCTTTGACCATCAAAAGGGTCATTTGCCAATCCCCGTTCTTAACCAACGTCATACAGTGGCACGCATGGTACCTGGGTACTAATACTAAAGGGTACAACGGAATCTAGTAGGTTTTCTAGTTCCAGCCCTTGTGACGTAGGCAGGAATGTGCGAGATTTCTAGTAGAATCTACCAGGATTTTGGTATATACGGTGACGTCACGTAAACATTCCAAATACGTACCACCTCCCCAGAGTCAATGACCATTGCAGTTTTCCCCAGGTGTACGTGGGGGTGGGGGTCGGGTGGAGGTTATTGTGGTTACCACGCAGAGTAATCCGAAGTCGCCAAATGACGTAGCATGTATGGAGTGGGCATACATATCCTGATATCACCCCTCTACTACAGTTTATCAGCAGCAACTTAATGAATGATGAAGGAATGGATGAACGAACGAATGAATGATGAAAGTATGACTGATGAATGAAATGCGTCACGAAGGTAACCGGTGTGGCGGGTGGTTGCCCATATAAAAGGAATATTGTCGCGAGTCAGAATATTGAAGACAAAATTATTAAAACGAAGACCGAATTTTCACTACCAGTGGGGATGACGACACATGAATAAGTGCGCCGGTGCGCCTGCATCCAGAACAAGGTGCGGTGAGCGAACCAACCGTTATCCCATCTCTGGTTGGGGGACGGAGGCGGATCTATGGAGCATAGGGTTCATGCCTCTACCCCACGAGTGGTCGATTTGATTCAAAATGTTACACTGAAATGTTATTTTCCCGATATTTACCAATATTTTATGATATAAATATTGCTCTAATAAAGCCCGACAAATGTTAGAGCTGTTCAATTCTGGTGAGGGTTTCGAAATCGAAGATAATTGTGAATTTCCACCCATTCATGCCTTTGAAATCGCCCCTCGTTCGAAGGGATTATTCACTTTTCAAGTGAGAGAAAAGAATCATGCCACGTTCTATGACGTATTACTATCAATTTCTCAGCTTGACAGTCAGGTTGTCTGTCGACCCATAAATTGAACATTACGCGTAAGACGTTGTTTCGAGAAAAAAAAACTGGAAAAGCATACCGTCCTACCCACACGAGCAAAGTCGGTAGCGACGCCAGTGCCCACAGCAATACGACACGCCAGTAGCACTGCCAAATGGGAATTAAATATGCAGGGGCCAGATCTTACCAGGTTCGGTGATCAAGTCAAGCCCGCCGGCATCCGCCGGACTTGGTCTCAGCTATGCTGCTCGCTTCGCGAGCTATTGACACCGGGAATCCACTCCGCTCCCCCCCCCGCATTTTGGAGAACTTAACACGAACTCTACAGCCTGTGTATGCAATGAAACAAGTTAAAACTTTCCTCTGCAATTTCCCTCGAACATGAGCATGGGTCCTCGGCCTCCTGCCTACTGCGGGCAAAGGGCGAATCAAGCAATTTTAGGTGGGGTCGCTTATGGTCGCGATCGGTATTTCGATAACATTGTCGTCGCAGCTTTTCGAAACGTCGGCCACTTGTCTTCTCTGTATAGGACAAATTTCAGTTCTCTAGGTACTCTACGGCAGGGGTGTAGCTTTGTGTGCTTTTGTTGGGAGCACACTTTCCCCTCCAAATGTTGGACGTGTCCCACCAAATAACCAACTTTCAACATGGGCTCCTATATGGTATACTCCCCCAATCTATTTCGACTCACCCATTGCCTTCATGTATTGTGCCTCCAAATAATGTTTAAAACCTACAACCATGCATCGGGGGAAGACGGGCTTCGTCCCATGGTTCGCTCACACCGACATTGTAATGGAAAAGCCAGTGATAATTAAACTGGAATTGTTCATGGGAGCGATCATTTTCCGGAAAATCGTTTTTGTCGCAGCTTTTCAAGACGCGGTAACGTGTCGGCTTCTCGGCATAGGGAGAACCTCGCGAGGGGTTCTGCCTCCGTGTGCAGCGGCGGTTCTCCCCCTGTGTGCAGCGGCGGTTCTCCCCCTGTGCGCAGCGGCGGTTCTCCCCCTGTGTGCAGCGGCGGTTCTCCCCTTGTGTGCAGCGGCGGTTCTCCCCCTGTGTGCAGCCGCGATTCTCACTCTGTGTGCAGCGGCGGTTCTCCCCCTGTGTACAGCGGCGGTTCTCCCCCTGTGTGCAGCGGCGGTTCTCCCCCTGTGTGCAGCGGCGGTTCTCCCTCTGTGTGCAGCGGCGGTTCTCCCCCTGTGTGCAGCGGCGGTTCTCCCCCTGTGTGCAGCGGCGGTTCTCCCCCTGTGTGCAGCGGCGGTTCTCCCCCTGTGTGCAGCGGCGGTTCTCCCCCTGTGTGCAGCGGCGGTTCTCCCCCTGTGTGAAGCGGCGGTTCTCCCCGTGTGCAGCGGCGGTTCTCCCTGTGTGCAGCGGCGGTTCTCCCCCTGTGTGCAGCGGCGGTTCTCCCCCTGTGTGCAGCGGCGGTTCTCCCCCTGTGTGCAGCGGCGGTTCTCCCCCTGTGTGCAGCGGCGGTTCTCCCCCTGTGTGCAGCGGCGGTTCTCCCCCTGTGTGCAGCGGCGGTTCTCCCTCTGTGTGCAGCGGCGGTTCTCCCTCTGTGTGCAGCTGCGGTTCTCCCCGTGTGCAGCGGCGGTTCTCCCTGTGTGCAGCGGCGGTTCTCCCCCTGTGTACAGCGGCGGTTCTCCCCCTGTGTGCAGCGGCGGTTCTCCCACTGTGTGCAGCGGCGGTTCTCCCCCTGTGTGCAGCGGCGGTTCTCCCCGTGTGCAGCGGCGGTTCCCCCGTGTGCAGCGGCGGTTCTCCCTGTGTGCAGCGGCGGTTCTCCCCCAGTGTACAGCGGCGGTTCTCCCCCTGTGTGCAGCGGCGGTTCTCCCACTGTGTGCAGCGGCGGTTCTCCCCGTGTGCAGCGGCGGTTCTCCCCCTGTGTGCAGCGGCGGTTCTCCCCCTGTGTACAGCGGCGGTTCTCCCCCTGTGTGCAGCGGCGGTTCTCCCCCTGTGTGCAGCGGCGGTTCTCCCCCTGTGTGCAGCGGCGGTTCTCCCCGTGTGCAGCGGCGGTTCTCCCCCTGTGTGCAGCGGCGGTTCTCCCCGTGTGCAGCGGCGGTTCTCCCCGTGTGCAGCGGCGGTTCTCCCCCTGTGTGCAGCGGCGGTTCTCCCCCTGTGTGCAGCGGCGGTTCTCCCCGTGTGCAGCGGCGGTTCTCCCTCTGTGTGCAGCGGCGGTTCTCCCCCTGTGTGCAGCGGCGGTTCTCCCCGTGTGCAGCGGCGGTTCTCCCTCTGTGTGCAGCGGCGGTTCTCCCCCTGTGTGCAGCGGCGGTTCTCCCCCTGTGTGCAGCGGCGGTTCTCCCCGTGTGCAGCGGCGGTTCTCCCTCTGTGTGCAGCGGCGGTTCTCCCCGTGTGCAGCGGCGGTTCTCCCTCTGTGTGCAGCTGCGGTTCTCCCCGTGTGCAGCGGCGGTTCTCCCCGTGTGCAGCGGCGGTTCTCCCCGTGTGCAGCGGCGGTTCAGCGGCGGCAATCCGGGCGATCGGGGTCCGGTCACATCGCCCGAAATATTCGCATGTTGAAGGAGCGGCAGCAACATTTTATAATTCTTAAACATATGAACCCAATGTTTTTCGATATGAAATCCTTCGTAATGTATGCTGGCGAGGCAGCACGCGCATAAAAGAATAATTTTCGACCGACCAAAGTTTTCTCAAGCAAAACCGCCGACCGGCTATGGCATGTTGGAGCGTTTTGGGAGGGCTGAGTACGCGTGTTTGTAATGATTTGGGACATCGACGATTATAACCAAACTATTTGCGGTGCGGAAAATCTAAAGGTACCGCGGGTATCACAAATGTCGCGGCTACAAGTGTGTCACTTTTAACCAGAAAATGATATTTTACGAAGGCATCAATGGCGTGGAAAGTCCAGCAGATATGCGTCAAAACACCTCCAACTCACGCCACAGTGACAACGTCCAGGTGCACGGCAGGTGAATGTGGACAATTGGAAATGTGTAGCCGGCACATGGAGCCGAGTAATGCAAGCAATGCCTTGTCGCCAAAAAAACACTGGTTTTCCAGCACTAGACCCAATCGTAAGACTGTAAAAAAACGTCGCATTCGCTTTTCACCCACCCATGTGCAAACGTCCCACGCGAGGTGGAAATGTTGACCCTCATGAGCTTCACTACTGTCGCTGCTACATTTTGACGTTCACTTCACTTCAATCGGACCAGAGGTTGGGCAGACGTGGCGCGCTCATCCGAGCCGACCGGTGCACTGAAAATGTGAAATTCCCACGCCAATAACGGTGGAGTTTGGCTCGAAGCCAACGGTGAGCGCTGCATTGGCGCTCAACCAGCCCTTTGGCCACCATCGCGCGTGTGGGCGCCACAGCATCGGGGCGATCGCAACGAAACGGGCCCGTTAGACTGAGGAAAGTGCCACCTTTTGGCTGGCACCAATCTCAAGCGAGTGGCATGGTACGCGACATAATATAGCGCCAAAATGTGACGCGGCCATTGAGGAAACGGCATTATAAAACGCCATATTAAGTCAACGGGGTTTTGGAGAAAATTTAATCGCGTGGCACGCGCTGACCGTGCGTTTATGAAAATATTACCCCCCCCTATTACACCAGCCTCGTGGAGCCAATTCGGTTGGTATCATTTGTGTAGTTTTACAAAAACGGTGCGACCGCAAATGGCACCACACTTTTTTCTTTATAATAATAATATGAGCGAGAAGATAGCAAACAAACATGCATGCTTTGCTCTTTGATTATTTTCCACAGACAGGCAGAATGAGTTCCGACAAAGTGCGATTTTCCACAACACACCGTGGTCGTTTTTTAAGGAACTGAAACGCCAAATAAGATCTGGGTCGATGTATGAGTGCTAAGAAATTTACAGAACGAGATCCGGTCGTTTATTCCCAATGGCCAACTTCGGTCTTCGATCCTAAGACACGAAACACCGCTAACACAAAACTATTTCACAGAAACCGGAAAGCCGAATCATCACACTTTCCAACAATTAAACCTCATTTGGCGAACATCAGTGCACAGCTATGTAAAAACAACAATGCAAAGCACACGAGCGGAGCTAACTATAGGTAGACATATATCTAAAACACTCCAATGAAAAGCAAAACAAGCTCCATAGCAAAACACACCTTGCGACGGTTCCTCGATAGGACGGTTGGTGCGATAGCATTGATGTTCGTATAATCCGGTAAATACTGTCTCGTCGCGATACAAAGCCCAGCATAGGAGAAAGCTCTCAATCATCACAGACTCATTCTCTTCATGTGACGGTGTCGTCAGCAGACGGACAACCGGCCATCAGCGGACACAGCTGGCAGCTGGGCGGACGCTAACAGCCATCAAGCAGACAAATCAGGGTAACCACAGGGCCACTCCGGGCGTGTGTGTGTCCGTGTGTGTTTGTTTGACATTAGACATTATACCTGTGATCCAACATGTCAGATGCCGATGCGATCTGGTCCGCATGATCGGCGAACCTTGGCGCAATACAGAATAGAGGCCAACTGCCATGTTTCGATCAATGGCGTTGTGCGGCACACCACGTAATACATAATGTGGTGAACAAACTCTCGTCAGTTCAGCGCGGCCACACTGCTGTCGGAGAACATTGGGTTCTTTTACGACGCATTCAACCGCTAGGTTATCACGCCGATTGGCCGCGGGTGGACTCGGTAAATTCCGTCGGTTGTGAGATTCGAACCCACGATCTTTCGATCAAGAGTCCGACGCTCTATCAACTGAGCTACCGCGGCCCCCTGCCACACCGCTGTCATACACCTGGCCCATAGTCAGTTCACCGCGGCAGTAGGCACCACCACACTGCTGTCACACCTGGCCCATAGGCAGGTCACCGCGGCAGTAGGCACCGCCACGCTGCTGTCACACCCGGCCCATAGTCAGGTCACCGCGGCAGTAGGCACCACCACACTGCTGTCACACCTGGCCCATAGTCAGGTCACCGCGGCAGTAGGCACCGCCACGCTGCTGTCACACCTGGCCCATAGTCACGGTCACCGCGGCAGTAGACACCGCCACGCTGCTGTCACACCCGGCCCATAGTCAGGTCACCGCGGCAGTAGGCACCGCCACGCTGCTGTCACACCTGGCCCATAGTCAGGTCACCGCGGCAGTAGGCACCGCCACGCTGCTGTCACACCTGGCCCATAGTCAGGTCACCGCGGCAGTAGACACCGCCACGCTGCTGTCACACCTGGCCCATAGTCAGGTCACCGCGGCAGTAGGCACCGCCACGCTGCTGTCACACCTGGCCCATAGTCAGGTCACCGCGGCAGTAGGCACCGCCACGCTGCTGTCACACCTGGCCCATAGTCAGGTCACCGCGGCAGTAGGCACCGCCACGCTGCTGTCACACCTGGCCCATAGTCAGGTCACCGCGGCAGCAGACACCGCCACGCTGCTGTCACACCTGGCCCATAGTCAGGTCACCGCGGCAGTAGGCACCGCCACGCTGCTGTCACACCTGGCCCATAGTCAGGTCACCGCGGCAGTAGACACCGCCACGCTGCTGTCACACCTGGCCCATAGTCAGGTCACCGCGGCAGTAGGCACCGCCACGCTGCTGTCACACCTGGCCCATAGTCAGGTCACCGCGGCAGTAGGCACCGCCACGCTGCTGTCACACCTGGCCCATAGTCAGGTCACCGCGGCAGCAGACACCGCCACGCTGCTGTCACCGCGGCAGCAGACACCGCAACCCTGCCGTCAGCTCACAATGTCGGCCGAGTGCTTCAAACGCCACATCCGTGGTCCTTGTCGGTACAGTTCGGCGAATCGGCCAGAACTAGCGTGACAGCTCCCAACCGCCAGTAGGACGGCGATTTTCTGCATCTATGATGCAGAAAATCGTGGATGCGCTCAGAGATCGCCTTAACAACGGGCATAATATCAACCCTCAAGTGTCGCAAGATTTTCGTACTTTTCTGAAACTGTAGATTAAGTGTCCGTTAGATCATGCAGGCGATGGGATTTTTTGACAACCCCTGGAAAATTGACGTCATATTTCACTGGGTCAGCATTAGACATCACTCCTCCCGCCAGAGGACATTGTGTGTGCGACCACTACCCCCACGGTGATCCACGCTGGGTCGACACCAGATATCACACACCTCCCGCAAGACGACACGCCCAGTGATACAATAATGATGTGCGTTAGGTGTGCGATGTCGAGGATGTATATCTATATACCCCATGGAAACGATATCATTTTAAATGTAGCTTAGTTCTCATCAGCTGAAAATGGAAGCAATTGGGGCGGATTCAGGAACATTGATGGGGGAGGAAGCACTTGCTATGGAAGAGTTATTTTACCCCTCAGAGGGGCCTTTTCTACTCTGAGGGGCACCACTGGCTGACAAATTCGTTCGGCGGAAGGGGTGCACACTCGAGCGTCCTGAAAGGGCGCCACATTCTCTAGTTTCCCCTGGATCCGCCAGTGGGAAACAACAGTGTACCCAGAATGACTATCTTCGTCGCATTCGCATAACAACAGTAGCTCATGAACAACTGTTATTATAACTAAAATTATAGGCCATATGGTTGCCTGGAATTGCATTAAGAGATTAGGTGTATCAATATCTAAGAGTGAGTACGTGCATGATACTTATCAAATCGATGCTGTTAGAAGCGAAGCATTGAGACTGACTAGACAAACACCAAGAATTAAGATGCAAAAATGATTTTGGGAAGGATGTCAGTGTCAGTATCTGATTCAGTGTTCGGTGAGTGGTATATTCCACCCATATCACGGAACATTTGTCACTGGTACGACCGCTGCCCCCCCTTTGACCCACGCTGGGTCAGCACCAGACATCACACACCTCCCGACAGAGGTCATTGTGTGTGGCCATTGCCCTCACTGTGATACACACTGGGTCGACACCAGACATCGCACACCTCCCGACAGAGGACATTGTGTGTGGCCACTGCCCTCACTGTGATACACACTGGGTCGACACCAGACATCGCACACCTCCCGACAGAGGTCATTGTGTGTGGCCATTGTCCTCACTGTGATACACACTGGGACGACACCAGACATCGCACACCTCCCGACAGAGGACATTGTGTGCGGCCACTGCCCCTACTGTGACTAACGCCGGATCAGCATTAGACATCACACACCTCCCGACAGAGGACATTGTGTGCGGCCACTGCCCTCACTGTGACTAACGCCGGATCAGCATTAGACATCACACACCTCCCGACAGAGGACATAGTGTGCGGCCACTGCCCCTACTGTGACTAACGCCGGATCAGCATTAGACATCACACACCTCCCGACAGAGGACATAGTGTGCGGCCTCTGTCCCTACTGTGATACACGCTGGATCGACATCAGAGTCGATTCACCAATATTCGTGTCTTTCGACTGCGGGGTCGACTATTTTTTCCCGAGCAGCATCGGTTCTAGAGTAGCCGGTGTCCGGAGCACTACAGCAGCGCCTCTGGCGGCAGCTGCTGCAACTTCCTGCGCAGGTACGCCACTTGGCTGTTCCTGTCTCTGAACTGGAACCAGGGTACCTGTCGGCACACAGCAGTGTCACACACAACTGCAATGCGTGTAAGGCCATCCGGACTCCACACATGTCAGACAACCACGCCGTGCCATGTATATGTATCAGACCATCCGAGTGTCTGAAACTTCATATGAAGACCTACCAAGTAAGTCATTATGCCGCCCAATACCGAAATCAATCACTCTGCGTCTCACAGGAAAATCACCCCGGCTCATCTGACCACAGGACCACTTTACGTCTCTGTGAGTTGAGACACACAGGCGGCGAGCTCACCTCGATCACCGAGTATCCAACGTGCCGCAGCTGACGCATTCTCATCAGGAAGTTGCCCACCGGGTGGCAGAGGTTGCGCGTGTAGCTACTGCGGCCACCCACCACCACACAGCACCAGCGGCCGGCGGACGCCACCGGCCGCTTCAGCGCCAGCGCCGGCTGACACCGGTAGGCCGCAGGCAGCGGCACCCCACCGCCACGGACGTCCAGACACACCACCAGAAAACTGGGGATGACATGAGCAGAGGTCAGCCCACCACAGAGTCCAGACACAGAGTAGAAAAATATGACTGGACAGGTGAGCAGAGGTCAGAGATGAGCAGACACACCACCATATCTGAGGTCAGACATGGGCAGAGTTCAGACACAGCACCAAATATGGGGAACTGCGACAGGTCAGCAGAGGTCAGAGATGGACAGGACCCAGACACACCACCAGATCTGAGGTCAGACATTGGCAGAGTTCAGACACAGCACCAAATCTGGGAGACTGCGACAGGTCAGCAGAGGTCAGAGATGGACATGACCCAGACACACCACCAGATCAGCTGCAGGTCAGCGAAGGTCAGACCCCAGTGAGCAGGCCTGGAGGACTGGTGGACAGCTACCAGATATGATACTTGGTATGCACCAGGGCTCGAGATCTCTCACGAAGGCAAGGGATCCATTTACTTACTTCAAGACATATTTTCAGATTGAATAGGGAAATGCAAATTAGCATTATCAGAGTACCAAACCAGGGGGTCCAGATCCCCGACCCACCAGGGATCTCCACCCATGGTACGTACGGTATTTATAAATACACGGTCCCGTGATATCTCATATGTACAAATTATGTACTTTTAGTGATACTACATATGCACATATTGTGTACGATACAGTGATACTGGTACTAATTATACAAGATATAGTGAATGTGTACTTCATTCGTATGGATAATGTATATATATACGTATAGGTATAGGTATACATATACGAAAATGTACAGCACATATCGATGTACGGTATGCATTAATTTTGTCAGCATATTTTGCGAGTCCGATAACACGCACATCTTCTCTTGATTAGCTACCAGAGAGCGACACTCCCTGCCATCTTCATTCATTATATTCGCAGAAGTTCCACTCGACATCCAGTAGCTATCTCATCCCCTCTCCCCCCGGCGCCAGAACCATCTCACACTTTCTCTGCCCCTCCACCGACGCACACGGTATCATTAACGTATCATAGAAGTCACTGACAGCACTTGGTGCACGGGGCATACAGATTGGAAGTATACAAGACAGGCCACAGTTAGCAGACGCACACGTCATAGCATTGATATGACGCAACTGGTCTTATCACCTGACTTCTCGTCATGACGACGAGTGACCGTTCATTGGTGGCGTGCTTTTATATTTTCAATTTTTGAACTCTGTTTTCAGGGTACTACGGATGATGGCCTGGTGCCAAAACGTCGATTATTTTGCCACTAATACAGTATTATCTGACAAGAACTCCTGTGGGGAAAGAATAACTTCCGTGGGGTAATGAAGGGACAAGAGAGGGGCAAGGAAGTCTGTACTGATCGCTAATTGATGCACTCAGCCAATGCAGAAATTATCTGGACTTCGTGGTGTAACGAAGTCAGGAGCTGTTGCTTCAAACCACTGATGTTTTTTTTGTGGCCTGAGTGATAGCTAGCTGACCTAATGCGTTCGCGATAACTTGGTTCAAAATTACTCGCTACGAACTACTGCATATTGCTGGGCTTTAGTAAATTGTAGCAGCGGTGACGGTCCGCGGCCCACTCACACGGCAACCACTGTTCGCTGCCGGTGGCGGACCATAACTGATTGAGTCCGGGTCCTACACGGCGACGACGCGGCCAGGTGGTGACATCATCACCACTGTTCGCTGCCGGTGGCGGACCATAACTGATTGAGCCGGGGTCCTACACGGCGACGACGCGGCCAGGTGGTGACATCACCACCACTGTTCGCTGCCGGTGGCGGACCATAACTGATTGAGCCGGGGTCCTACACGGCGACGACGCGGCTAGGTGGAGACATCATCACCACTGTTCGCTGCCAGTGGCGGACCATAACTGATTGAGCC
>JAOTOM010001480.1:0-70026 GCA_034440615.1 Ashinkailepas kermadecensis | reverse complement strand
GGAAATTTGAATTTCGGTAGTTGTCCATGTCAAAAGTGATATAATGAGCACGTAATAATCGTTTGGAGGGGCGCCATCTCTTCTCAACCACTGCGTAAGTCTCTGAAGAGACGCTTGCGGCTGAAAATTCGTTGAGCTGGGAAGGGTGGGGGAGTGCATTGGTGGATGCTGCAGGGTTTATTCCTCTCAGGAGGCACTTTTCCTCTCAAGAGGGCACCCATTCCTCTGAGAAGGGCATCTTTGGCTGAAAAATCTGCCAAGCGGGTGGGATGGGGTTGGGGGTGGGGTGGAGTGGGGAAATCGCAGCCTCCTGGAGGGGCGCCTCTTCCCGGTGAAAGGGGATCCACCCTTCCATAGGAGGGGGTACATACCCAAGTGTTCTTCCCTTTACTTCGAGCCCCTGGTGCGGGGTAGCTCCGTCAAGGTGGGCGGCATCACCCCCAATCGCTCTAATAGACTTTGACAATAGGACGATTTTGCAGCGGAAATAATGCCGCCAAATATTTACTTGACCTTATTTCTAGACACTACAATGTTGCTAATAAACATGTTGGACTTCGTAATCAGGCATTCTTCAGACTCACATACTTTGATAAACATTGTGTGCTCTTATAACAGCATGCTAAAAAGTGGATAGTGCTACATTATTTATAGAAAACGACTTCAATCGAGAAGTTCAACTTTTCTGTGCGTCTCACGTGCGACCATGAAAGGAAAGGAGTCAACTGAACTTCCTTTGTCTGCATTCTACTCGGGGGAGAAATGGTCAGTATTAGCTACAAAATGTGCCAATCTGATACCCTCTCTTGATGCCAAAGGCCAGTTTTGCTACCTATCATATGCCACCCTACCCAGGGGGAATAGCGCCACTGAGGCGGGTACATGGGTAGGGGAGCACTGGAGGCATGCATCCACTCCACATGGAAAGGTGGCGCTCCTCCAGGAAGGCTCGAGTGCACCCGCCCACCCTCGCTCCAGGGATTTCTCAGCCAAAGTCTCCCCTCTCAGAGGAAAAGGCGCCGCTGAGACCAACGGACGCCCGTTTACGATGAAAAGGCGCCACTTCAGTATGAATTGAGTGCATACCCTTCCCCACACGATTTCTCCGCCGAAGGCGCCGTTTCAAGAACTTTCGCAGTGGCGCCTCTCCGAAGAAATGGTGCCCCTCCAGACAAGTGCCCCTTGAAAATGTATGGATCCACACCTGCCTCAAGTTTTCCAAGTTCATGCATGCAATTTTAGTAAGCATCTTCATTTGCATGAACATCCTTTTTAACACGCGCACTGGAGGGGGGGGGCGAAATCCGCCCACCCCTCCGGTTTTTCGTAAATAACTGCAGATTTTACGGGTCGATATACGTGATTTTCTGCGTACCTGCTTAGAAATGACCGGCGCGTCGTTTAAAGCAAGAAAAATGGAAATCGGCCGGAAAATTTTCACGTTAGGGCCGTTAAAGTAAAAACAATTATAGCGCCAGACCACAAAAATCGGCGCTGATGCGCTTCCCCTATATTCGCAAAGGGGAAGTGTTCTTGGCAACACTAGCGACTTGTTTGATGTATATTGATATGGTATATAGTTTCAGGGTCATGGTAGGTCACCGAGGTCAAGTCAGGTGAAGTTTATGACATGTTAATGGAACCAAACTTGATCAACTGGAATGTTGTCATAAATACACTACTGTTTGTCATTTGTACTGTTTGTCATTGCGTTTACATACTTTATTCATGTACTTCACTCCTTTCTTCACGAAGCCGATTGCTCCGAGCTGCCCGACGGAGCAGTCGGGCGGGCGGCCCGGTTCCGGTAACTGGAACAGGTAACTGACCTGATAAAGTGGTGTTATATAGGTGACCTGAGGTCAAATGTTGGGTCTAGCATCTGCATTGCATCATTAGTAATGTCCAAAACATCATTGATGCCCATTTTGGAGCACTTAAACACAATCACAGCGATCCATAACGATGACAAGTCAAGCCACGCAATACCAGAAAAGTTGGCAAATTTGACCTCATTTGACCTTGAAAATATTGACCTAAGGTCATGACATTTGCACATAATATAGATCACTGCCGTACCCATCCACCCTGCGAATTTTGTTCCTCTAGCTTCACTAGAAGCCGATATCTTAGGGGGGGCGGAATCCGCCCCCCTCCAGTGCGCGTAATTTTCAGAGGCCCTCCAGGGCGCGTGTTAACGCAGTTAGGGCTGCTGATGGTCTCGAAAAGATCGTGCTACCAAGGAGTTCCACAGTATCAGGTCAATCTGCTACCCTCCGTGGAGGGCAAGAGAGTACTTTTTCACACCTCTGGTCAGATGATGTAAATCTGAATGATGCTCTTCTATTTAGGGTATTGCATACGGGGCATCGATTCAGGTTGGACGAGTCAAGGTGTATGGCAGCTAAACGCCGACAGGTTTTCAGTCAAAGGGCGGTTGACCTATGGACTGGGCTGTTGGGGATGTGGTGGGGTGTCCCGCATTGAATGTGTCTAGAAATAGGGTGGGCAAATTCCTGCGGCCCAATGAACGTATGTGTGAATTATAAGATGTGCAGTGGGTAGATGGGGGGAAGTTGGATTGATATAGCTAAGTCACACCCGTGTTACGCGGTCTTAAGCATATACTACGACTACGCACGTGTGTTGCGAGATCGATCGATCGAGACCGGGTGAACGGGGCGATATGCTGGGGTAGGTAGTTTCTTTGGAACCTGGTATACAGTATTAATTAGTGTGTCTCATTGACATTTTATAGTCTTATACTATCTTCACATTATATGTTTAACGCAGGTGGCCTCTGTGGCTCGTATTAAGCCTGAACACTTGATGACTGTATGACTTTATGCAATCGTAGTGTTGTTTTGAATGGTCCCGGCGTTATTTGGAAGAATGTATTGGGAGCGATGAAAAATGTTCCGCTGGTCATCGAAGTTTGCAAGCGGTTTGAGAGCATCGGTAAATGCTGCGACGCCGTCTCCTCAGCCTTGCAGGACGACCAGTGACACGACTGCTGCGCCGCTTCTCCGCAGGGCTGAAGATCCTGCTGATCTGTTTTGAGAAGCACCTGTCGATGGACTGGCACCAGGTGGCGCGCACCGTGCAGGAGCTGGGCACCCAGAGCTGCGGCGGCCTGGCGCTCTGGGACTTCCTGGATTTCGTCGTCACTTACCCAACACCAGTGTTTGTCCTCCTGATCCCCTTCATCAAGCAGCACGTGAGCACCTTCACTAGAGCATCTCATGCAATGTCCAGATTCATCATTCCGGCAATGGATTAACCCTGTGAATTGAAACAAGTGTGATTGTGCTCAGTTTCAGTTCACCTTGCTACTGCCTATTTAGATCAAGTAATATTATCGATAACATCATTCACTTAGCGCATGGGTTCTGCACCTATTAATCTAGGCAAACAAATTAGGCCGGAATACTGTTACAAATCCTTGACAAAGAGCTGTTGAGTTTCCAGAGTTATTGAAGCCAAATTCCACGAACATTGAATGGCACAGAGAAGGAAATTCCAAATAGGTTCAAAATTAACTTGCACCGCCATAGCAATGTTTCTTAACCTTCGTAGTGCGGCAGAATTACCTAACATTTGTAGCGCTGGGGAATAAATTTGACCTCCCACAAACTTGACCTCACTGGCACTTAATTTGGCCTCACATGAATCACAATGATCCCAGCCATTGTCTGCAGTCACCGCCATTGTCGATCTCTCTTCCCTTGCTCATTTAGAGTTCCACTGACCTCTCTCTCTCTCTCTCTCTCTCTCTCTCTCTCTCTCTCTCTCTCTCTCTCTCTCTCTCTCTCTCTCTCTCTCTCTCTCTCTCTCTCTCTCTCTCTCTCTCTCTCTCTCTCTCTCTCTCTCTATATATATATATATATATATATATATATATATATATATATATATATATATATATATATATATATATATATATATATATATATATATATATATATATATATATATATATATATATATATATATATATATATATATATATATATATATATATATATATATATATATATATATATATATATATATATAATATATATATATAATATATATATATATATATATATATATATATATATATATATATATATATATATATATATATATATATATATATATATATATATATATATATATATATATATATATATATATATATATATATATATATATATATATATATATATATATATATATATATATATATATATATATATATATAATATATATATATATATATATATATATATATATATATATATATATATATATATATATATATATATATATATATATATATATATATATATATATATATCTCTCTCTCTCTCTCTCTCTCTCTCTCTCTCTCTCTCTCTCTCTCTCTCTCTCTCTCTCTCTCTCTCTCTCTCTCTCTCTCTCTCTCTCTCTCTCTCTCTCTCTCTCTCTCTCTCTCTCTCGCTCTCTCGCTCTCTCTCTCTCTCTCTCGCGCTCTCTCGCTCATCTCGCTCTATCTCGCTCTCTCTCTCGTCGATAACAACGGCACTCTTCAAGTCGCGCAAAACCGCCCAGTACAGCAGGACCACGGAAGACAGCAGCGTCTCTCAGAGAAGACGCTGCTCCTCTGGGACTGGTGGTGGGGGACTCCTCACCACCCAGGGCAGCACCGCCATCGACAGCAGCAATAGCTTAGGGTTGGGGAACACAAACGAAATTGAGAGGGTAAATCAGCACTTCAAAAATTGGTGGGGATGTCCCCCCAGCCCCCAGAGATTACACCCATGAACACATGTAGCATTGTCGAGGTCATGTAACGACCCCGAGATCTCTTTATCGCTATTGAAAGAAAATTGTCTAAGATGCATAATGAAGGAAAAAGTTAAGAACGGAGATACATCTTTGTTAAAATTTTTACCTTTGGTCCTAGGTCACCAGGTGAAATGGTCAACAATTAACCTAGTTGTTATTTCTTATTTTATGTTACTCGATGACTTTTTGTGATTTAAAAAATGCATAGGTTCATATATTTATGCCATTTGTCTTGTTTCTACGCACCTGAGAAGACAATTGGTTCATCCAAAACTCCAGAATTTCCTCGGGCTATGACTTTTGACCTGGTGACTTGAGAGACTTAAGCTTGTGTCCAGTGAATTTAGGGCACACGATAATCACAGATATCGATTTTCGTCGAAATCTGAGAGATGAGGGTATTCGGCTCAACCTGCGTTTCATCCGCGGATGCCCAGGGAGTAAAGCCGGTTTCTCGATTGTTCCTTAGCTTAACATGGAGCTGCATGGAGACGAGCATCTGTCCAATGCTGTACAATATTTATTCTAAATATTTATACTTTGAAACCTCTCATCGAGTGCATGCACATTTTCACTCTACCTGACCGCAGCTATCAAGCGCAATTTTGCGGCCTCTTCCGCCATAGCACATGGTCGTGTTCACCAGCTGATATCTGCCGCCTGTCCCGCCATGACTCATGGTCGTGTTCGATAGTTGGAGACACCAACCTATGACTTCGCCGACGAAGTGCGCTTCAAGCAGCTTATCCGCGAGAAGCTGGCTGGGAACCACGATGAGATGCCAAGCATTAAGTCCAAGGGCTCTGTGCTGATGGAACTGGCACACGAGATGAAGCTAGTCAAGGAGGAAATAGCAAATTCCAAAACCGGTCAGTTCCGTGGCGGTGAACAGGGTTTTACTAGATTATCAGTGACGTGCTGGTGTTTCACTAGATTTGGATCAGTGATGTCATCACTTCCAGCTGAATTTCATGTCAGTAAGCAGCAAACCCCCGAAAACGTTAGTATCCTGAGCGTGACAGGAGTGCACACGCATTGGCTGGCACAGCCTGACACGCTGGTTGGCGCTGTGTTGACCGAACACTGCCACCGGTCCGATGACTATTCCCAGTGATCCCCAGTCAGAATCAGCCTCACACGCTGGTTGGCGCTGTGTTGACCGAACATTGCCACCGGTCCGATGACTATTCCCAGTGATCACCAGTCAGAATCAGCCTGACACGCTGGTTGGCGCTGTGTTGACCGAACATTGCCACCGGTCCGATGACTATTCCCAGTGATCCCCAGTCAGAATCAGCCTCACACGCTGGTTGGCGCTGTGTTGACCGAACATTGCCACCGGTCCGATGACTATTCCCAGTGATCCCCAGTCAGAATCAGCCTCACACGCTGGTTGGCGCTGTGTTGACCGAACATTGCCACCGGTCCGATGACTATTCCCAGTGATCACCAGTCAGAATCAGCCTCACACGCTGGTTGGCGCTGTGTTGACCGAACACTGCCACCGGTCCGATGACTATTCCCAGTGATCACCAGTCAGAATCAGCCTCACACGCTGGTTGGCGCTGTGTTGACCGAACATTGCCACCGGTCCCATGACTATTCCCAGTGATCCCCAGTCAGAATCAGCCTGACACGCTGGTTGGCGCTGTGCTGACCGAACATTGCCACCGGTCCCATGACTATTCCCAGTGATCCCCAGTCAGAATCAGCCTCACACGCTGGTTGGCGCTGTGCTGACCGAACATTGCCACCGGTCCCATGACTATTCCCAGTGATCACCAGTCAGAATCAGCCTGACACGCTGATTGGCGCTGTGTTGACCGAACATTGCCACCGGTCCGATGACTATTCCCAGTGATCCCCAGTCAGAATCAGCCTCACACGCTGGTTGGCGCTGTGTTGACCGAACATTGCCACCGGTCCGATGACTATTCCCAGTGATCACCAGTCAGAATCAGCCTCACACGCTGGTTGGCGCTGTGTTGACCGAACACTGCCACCGGTCCGATGACTATTCCCAGTGATCACCAGTCAGAATCAGCCTCACACGCTGGTTGGCGCTGTGTTGACCGAACATTGGCACCGGTCCCATGACTATTCCCAGTATCACAAATAAAAAAAAGCCTGACACGCTGGTTGGCGCTGTGCTGACCGAACATTGCCACCGGTCCCATGACTATTCCCAGTGATCCCCAGTCAGAATCAGCCTCACACGCTGGTTGGCGCTGTGCTGACCGAACATTGCCACCGGTCCCATGACTATTCCCAGTGATCACCAGTCAGAATCATACGCCACATGTGCGATTGATGGATGCTATTTGACACTTTCTGTTTCAGGCGACTTTGACCACCGGAAGTCGGTGGTGCCTGACCTTCACAGTGACTTGCGGTCTCGACTTTGGACCGGTTCGACGTCCGAGGGACCAAAGTCGTCCAGAGGTAAATGCAGCTGGAATGTGATATACCTGCATGTTGGAGATGCGGAATTAATGCTCTTGCTATAGCCGGTTATTCTAAACCTGGATTGTTTTGACGAATATTTTGCAGCGTACAAGTTACCAAGATAAGCTACAAACTATTTTTAATATTAAACCACGTATGTGAAAAAAGCGTGCTCCATACTAACCATGCTTGGCTTGGCAGCCAAAATAATCCAAAAGCTATGGAAATCATGGGTGGAGACTTCATTCCAGACATGGGCCGAGGTTCTGAACGCAATTTGTGTCCTAGGTATGTAGTGTACGCCATACTTCAAATGTTAAATGTTATTTGGGCTGAGGAGTCAGACCCCCACCCTCCTTCTCCCCAACTCCCTGGATCTAGCACCCATAATCTGAAGCAGTGCTGGAACTAAGTGAAGTAGCCACACCTCGTTGCTGACTGTGTTACACCGGACATCGATGGCTACACCACCACGCCAGCTGGCCTGGCTGTACCCTGCGGCAGTGTTCAGCCAGAGGTCGCTGCACCTCGACGCCAGCTGACCTGGCTGTACCCTGAGGCAGTGTTCAGCCAGAGGTCGCTGCACCTCGACGCCAGCTGACCTGTTGTGCCCTGAGGCAGTGTTCAGCCAGAGGTCGCTGCACCTCGACGCCAGCTGACCTGGCTGTACCCTGCGGCAGTGTTCAGCCAGAGGTCGCTGCACCGCGACGCCAGCTGACCTGTTGTGCCCTGAGGCAGTGTTCAGCCAGAGGTCGCTGCACCTCGACGCCAGCTGACCTGGCTGTACCCTGCGGCAGTGTTCAGCCAGAGGTCGCCACTCCTGCTGCACCCTGCGACGAGTGTTAGCCAGTCGACCTCGACGCCAGCTGACCTGGCTGTACCCTGCGGCAGTGTTCAGCCAGAGGTCGCTGCACCGCGACGCCAGTGTGAAGAGTGAACACTGGCCCCAGCCGACTGACCAGCACACCATCAGGGTGTACTCGATGAAGTCTCGAGGTGCCGTGGAAAGGTTCCTGCGGCGCACCAGCTACGCCGGTACCGAGGACCCGCGCACTGGTGGGTGCCGGTGGAGTGACGCGGGAAGGGGGGGGGGGGCGGGCACCAGCCCTCGCAGGCCCACCTTCCCGTCACACAGCAGCGTTTGAGGGATGACCACTCACCTCAGGCAGATGAGTGACTCACCACAGTAGCAGACTGGGAAGGCAGCATTCAAGGCACCCAGAGCCATCATGCTATGATTTGATGATTGTGGGTGTTTTTAAATTAATTAAAATGGCACGTGAGCAAACAGAGCTCCAAAGACACTGACGGTCGATACCCCAAGGTGCATGCACATCCAGTAGCAGTAGTTGCATGCGTGACACATGCCTTCTAATTAAAATGCACCTGCCCTCGATGAAGTGGATTAAAATATACACCTTCAAATACATGCTTGCTGTGTAGTGAGCGTAGTATGGCTGGTCACTGTACAAAAGGGTGAAGCATAAACATGTATAGTGCAATGCGCTTGGAGAAGCAAAACCATATTGTCTAGGGCCAGTGTATCGCCGGAAAGAAAGGGGCTCTGGACAAGCAAGGGTAAAAGCTGGATTGCTTGGCTCCGAAATGTTATACTAGCACCCTCTTACTCTTCAGACCACTCTGGTGGCGATTCTGTGGAGCTCCCCGTGGCCATTCTCATACAATTCCGACCACTCTAGTTGCGATTCTGTGGTGCTCCCGTGGCCATTCTCATACACTTCAGACCACTCTGGTTACGATTCTGTGGAGCTCCCCGTGGCCATTCTCATACACTTCAGACCACTCTGGTTACGATTCTGTGGAGCTCCCCGTGGCCATTCTCATCACTTCAGACCACTCTGGTTACGATTCTGTGGAGCTCCCCGTGGCCATTCTCATACACTTCAGACCACTCTGGTTACGATTCTGTGGAGCTCCCGTGGCCATATTATTATGGCCATTGACATAGATGTTGTTGACCGACCGCAGCTGCCATTCGTAGTGTCATATGCCGGCTGACCCATGTGTGCATGTAGGTCATGTAGGTCATGCGCCATGTAGGTCATGCGCCATGACGTACGGTGTAGCAAGTTCCGCCAACAAAATCCTTTCGTTGGACATAGATCACGACTGTTTCAGGGACAAAATAGTATTGCATTGCAACAAAATAAACGTTAGCGGTGCAAGTAAAATTGGATCCATCCAAACCTATTTTAAATTATGAAGGGTGTCTTGTGCAGATCCATACGGATCCATGATCCCCTTCGTATTTCGTACATGTCACGAAAAGAACCTTATACGTCATTAAATCCTATTGATAAGTCGATAACTGTCGATGCAAAAAAACACAAACAGATCATATATATATATATATATATATATATATATATATATATATATATATATATATATATATATATATATATATATATATAAATATATATATATATATATATATATATATATGTATATATATATATATATATATATATATATATATATATATATATATATATATATATATATATATATATATATATATATATATATATGTATATATATATATATAATATATATATATATATATATATATATATATACATAGTCTTATTATAATGCGTCTTACATATATAATGGGGAGTCATTGCCCCCGCCTCCCAAAACCTGATTGCTTAACTCGTAGGTCGTGAGTACAGGTAAACGTCACGAGCTTTCCGTTAGCGAAACCTACCTGGTCCGCCGTCCTCGTGTGATCAACATTCGCTAAGCCGCTACCTGTATCAATCAGCCTAACAGTGAACTGTTGTGCGAATGGCGCCCGGCTGCGCTGTCATGCTCTGTCGTGGGTGTCGGCCGGACATCTCGCTCTACAATCTGTACTGCTATACGTCTCTGTGTGGTACCTGACCGTCCCACCCGTCGGCACCCCCTGCTCCGCCTCTGGCTGCCGCCAGGCTCTGCGCCGCATGGTCTCTAGCTGGCTCTGTCCTTCTGCTCTCCGTCTCTGCCACTCGGTCCTCGCTGTTCTGCCGGGCGGTTGACCGTTTTGTCGTTGCATCGGATGGCCGCTAGGCGTCGGAGACTCTCGGGCCGCCAGCTCGGAGCCGCGACTCTACAGAAAGTCACTGTTTGTTATGCGGAAGCGCGGCTCCCGGCATAGCACTGTCGCTGACTCGGACACCACGCCAGGTTTGTGCGGGGTAAAGGAGGCGGAGACAGGGGCATGGGCGCCGCGAGATGGCTTCATGTACTGTGTAAGGACGCAGATACATGTGTTGCCACCAGCAGGAAACTGGGATGGAGCGCCGCTGTCCCCGACACTATATGCGGTAATATGGAGCACTTCTTGTTGGTTAGTCCGAAGATGCCATGAAAATGGCTTTCGAAAATAAAATGTCTCCATTTTGTATCCAATAAAGTGTCTCCATTGGTTATCGGGTAATGTAACACTTGACAATGCCCAATCACAAAATATACAGATGCTTAGCCGCTGCGTACGCGTAGCCGGTCATGGGTTCTGTGTTCCGGTTCAGTGAGCTGTCTAGGCACCTATGAATAAACACGTCGTGGTATCGTTCATTCCTACTACTCCACCTGCTCGTATGCACGACACCGTGCAGGCGACTGAGCGGAGCCGGCGGCGGGCCATTTGCAGGCGACTCTGCCACCGACCTGGACCAGGCGATGAGCCCCGGCTCTGCCGAGGATGGCTCTGGCACACGTCAGCAGCCCCGCCACCGCCTGCAGCGGCAGAAGGCCCAGAGCAGGAAGACGTTTCGCTATCGGAAAGGCACCAGAAGCAGCAATATCGAGGTATCTCACGTGTGGATGTTCGCTGAGTTTTTATTTGGCATTACGTAATATCCATGTCTAGAGGAAACGATTCAAGGACTGTTGCTGATTAGGGGTGACTTCAGCTACTAGTAGTGCCTTCGCTGCCTATTCCAACTTAACGAGTTGCAAAAACTCGCAGACATCCACACAGACAACGAGTGGGTGTACGCAGCAGATTTGTGGGTAGGCACACAAAATAGTTCGGTGGCACACATATATTCAAGAAGATATATGAAATTGCATCCTTGTAACTGTAACAATATTCATGAATGCGCACGGACTGACTGTGTTTAGATAGCGATATAGCACAATCGGTATGCTTGGAAACACTGTGTGTCAGTGGCGACGCAGGCGGTGTTCAGGGGGTCGTCGACACTCACCGAAATGCATCATCTTTCGAAATGGAAATGGAAGGTGTCTCTGTGTTTGCTCTAGAAAATATATTCAAAAAAGTACCTTCCCTCGGCTCTCATCTTTTTCTCATTGAACTAAGCAAACTGCGGGTGTTAATGAGCTTCAAGTTCTCAGTTTTCATTGTGCAATTTATGTGCTGACTCTATTTTTCGCTTTGTACCCTGGCCTCTCACGAGATGGTTCCTTGGTGCATCTGTAACAGAGTTGGTTTTTGGGGTGATTTATTTCATAAATTCAGCCCCCTCCCCACAATTCCTGTCGCGACGGGTTCCGACGAATACCCGGCGCCAGCCTGTCTGGCTGCTTACGTAGGCCGGCCGCCGCTGCGGTCGGGGCCGAGCAGTGGACTTTACCCTACCCTCCCCAATATCCGGTCAGGTGTCGAGGTGCAGTGACCAGGGGATGGGTACCAGCACAGTCGTCTGACGGCGTGACCTCTATGCAAGCCGCAGCCTCTGGCCTGATGAAATGTCAGTGGGTGATGTGAATGTGAATGCCAGTGATGTGAATATGAATGTCAGTGGGGTGATGTGAATGTGAATGCCAGTGATGTGAATGTGGTTGTCTTGGGTGATGTAGGTAAGCAAGTTTATTCTGGGAACCCAATGGGCAGGTGTGTATGTGTGTACATGACTGAAAGATGAAAGGTGTATAGATGACAAATGGCATGGGTGTAAGTACATGAGTAGTATGACTGTGACAATGTGTTCGGCGTGTCTCGAGTGCAGTGTGTGTGTGTGTGTGTATGTGGAATGGCAGAGGTGTGACAGATGTCATACCCCGTGGCCAATGTCTGTGTTGTCAGGTGTGGGACAGGTATATATGATGCACGTGTGTCTAGTCTATATATGTGGGTATGATTTATGAATGTAGTGGAATATTGGATGAATGTTCATGTATCTTATGACATGTGAAATGTCAGCTGGGCTGCAGCGCCCCGATCTGCCGGCTGTCTGTGAACAGCGCGGAGTTGCCGAGTCGGTATTGTTTCAAGGTATACGCTGAGGCGGCAGCTCTGGTGTTCGACGCCGGACCGGCGCGAGCCTGCCAAGATGCAGACTCAGCAGTGGTTCCCACCGAGGGACTGAGCTCAGAGCGACTCTGAGCTGACGTAGTCTGTCTCTGATGTCTCAGAGGGACAGCGCGCCCGCCGTTGCAGTAGGGTTCAGAGTCCGCCATTGTTCTCTGGCCTGGGCCGATGCCCTGGAATGCGGCGCAGTTGACGTGTCGCGGGCTGGGTCATGTGATATGGGCGTAGTCTGTCGCTTATCTCGCGACGGAGCCGAGGGCTCAGTAAAGACTTGCCGCCGAGACGCGCGACCGAGCGGTCGCCAAAGGCGGGCGGCTGGCCGTCGCCGGCCAGCCGCCGGCCCCACACTGAGGTACGTCTGAGGTACGTCTGAGGACTCTGATCGAGAGACGCTGTGTGACTGCTAGTAAGCTTACGAGATGAAAGTTGTAGCGTGTATGAAGACCGGTCCGTATGTAAGCTGAAGTAACTGTTGTGACTGCTGCCTCTTGGAATAATCGAACTTGTGACGGGAGATGAGAGACAGAGATGTTATATGAAGATGTGACTGTCGAGAGGTATGAAGATGTGGGATGGCCGTGTGAATCGTGTGTGAAGCAGTTGTGCCTGTCTCTGTCAAGATGAAGCTATAGTATTAACTCGTATATCACACTGCACCATTAAAATCTGAAGCATGGTGGCCGTTTGACTGTTGATAAATTGCACAAAATAAAAGTCCTGGATTTTGAGGTGCCTGTCAAGATGGTCGAATCAGAGCTCTGAGATGGAAGCTTGGAGCTATTGAATTTATATTGAATTTATATATGGGCGCTGTATAACCAATGCAGTTGATGCGCCCTAAAACCCAAATAACTAACTATTGAATTTATACCCGGGGTTTTAAATATCGCAAACGTCGAGATCCTGACTGACTATTCACGTAGCCAAAGAAGTTTTGCCCGAGTCATAAGCGAAGTGGCTGATAAAGCCAGGGGAGACAAGAACTTCGTTACACATCCCTGTCCTGTAATTTGCATTAGCTCATCGCCTTATGTATATACCTGACTTGACCATCTTGTGTGTGGACCTGACGTGGCCGCCTTGGGTGTAGACCTGACGTGACCACCTTGTGTGTAGACCTGACGTGACCACCTTGTGTGTAGACCTGACGTGGCCACCTTGTGTGTGTAGACTTTACGTGACCACCTTGTAAGTAGACCTGACGTGGCCGCCTTGTGTGTGTAGACCTGACGTGACCACCATGTGTGTAGACCTGACGTGGCCGCCTTGTGTGTGTAGACCTGACGTGACTGCCTTGTGTGGAGACCTGATGTGGCCACCTTGTGTGTAGACCTGGCGTGGCCACCTTGTGTGTATACCTGACGTGGCCACCTTGTGTGTAGACCTGACGTGGCCACCTTGTGCGTATACCTGACGTGGCCACCTTGTGTGTAGTCCTGACGTGACCACCTTGCGTGTAGACCCAACGTGGCCACCTTGTGTGTAGACCTAACGTGGTCACCTTGTGTGTAGACCTGACGTGGTCACCTTGTGTGTAGACCTGACGTGACCACCTTGTGCGTAGACCTGACGTGACCACCTTGTGTGTATGCCTGACGTGACTGCGTTGTGTGTAGACCTGACGTGACTGCGTTGTGTGTAGACCTGACGTGGCCACCTTGTGTGAGACCTTGTGGTAACCTGACGTGGCACCTTTGTTAGACCTGACGTACTGCGTTGTGTGTAGACCTACGTCCTGTTTAGACCACGGCCACCTTGTTCTCGTGGCAACCTTGTGTGTAGACCTGACGTGGCCACCTTGTGTGTAGACCTGACGTGACAACCTTGTGTGTAGACCTGACGCGGCCACCTTGTGTGTAGACCTGACCTGGCCACCTTGTGTGTAGACCTGACGTGACCACCTTGTGTGTCAGATGAGTGCGATTGACGGCCAGACGGCGGTCGATGATCTGGCGTCAGGCAGTGCCGAGGAAGCGTCCACTCCCGACACTGGCGTGGCGCCGTGTGAGATCCCCGAGACCATAGACGAGATCTCGCTGCCGCTGTCGTCGCGCCAGTCGCAGGCGGATGCCGCTACCGACGGCAGCGCCTGCTGTCCGTGCGCCGGGCAGCCGGCCGGCTGGAGCGACGTCAGTCCCACCAGCAGCAGCGCCGCCTACCGCGAGAGCCTGTACGAAGAGGAGCTGTGTCAGCTGCACGAGTCGTCGCCGAGCCAGGGCAGTCCAGTGACGACGGCGGCCGAGGTGAGCAGCCTGCCGGGCGACCAGTCGGGCGACCAGTCGCCGGCCAGCGGCTCCCTCGTGGCCGACAACACTGAGCAGACGGCGCTGCTGCGGACCGCCGCACCGCTCACTGGCTCTGACGTCTCCATCGAGATCAGCAGCGACCAGAACACGCTCATCTGAGCCCACGGCACTGCAAACACACAGGTGGCACTGGGGTCCGTCTACGGCACTGGGAGCACGCAGGTGTCAGCCCACGACAGTGGAAAACACGCCTATCTAGCGCCATCTGACAGCCGTGGAAACACGCCGATCTGGCGCCATCGGTGGAAGCACACTGAACTAGCTTCGATTGGCAGCCGTGGAAACACGTCGATCTGACGTCGGTGGACAGCCGTGGAAACACGTCGATCTGACGTCGGTGGGCAGCCATGGAAACACGTCGATCTGACGTTGGGTGGCAGCCATGGAAACACGTCGATCTGAGGACGGTGGGCAGCCGTGGAAACACGCCGATCTGACGTCGGTGGGCAGCCGTGGAAACACGTCGATCTGACGTTGGGTGGCAGCCATGGAAACACGTCGATCTGAGGACGGTGGGCAGCCGTGGAAACACGCCGATCTGACGTCGGTGGGCAGCCGTGGAAACACGTCGATCTGACGTTGGGTGGCAGCCATGGAAACATGCTGGTCTTGAGTTACATTCAGATGTTATAGAAACAGGTCACGATATCAGTTCGGCCCCTGGACTGCAGATCCAGAAGCGTGGACTGCGGATCACGCTTCGGGGTCAGGACGGCTAGGATTGTGCTTCGATCCAGTTATGTCGGTGTAATGTGATCGGTAATCGGTCTTGCATCGACAACAGCAATGCCAACAACTGAGAGCCACACAGAGCGAGAGGAAGGCGAACAAAGAGACAGAGAGTGGTGAAGGATGGAGACGTTATGTTAGTGATCGGACGTTTGTTGTCGATGTTCGCTGGTCGGGTTTGACTCAGCATACCGATACAGTCCTATGTGGCATGGAGTGTGTGACACCAACACGTGTGTCAAGGTAGCAGTGTGGGATTCAATTCCGACGTTCATTTGGTCTGAAATATACCACATCAATGTGCGAAGTTGCTGCACTGGAACTATAAATGCATGTCCAGCGAGTTGCAATACTGGCACAGTGTCAGCTGGATATTGTGACGAAGAGACTGCTATAAGTTGGTTGTAGTTGTGCAGGCATTTGTTGAAAGCTGGTCACCGTTGTGCACATCTCATGTGTTATTGCTTGCAGTTCGTATACATGTTGGCTTTGTGCGTGTGATGAAAGACAGATGCTACTCTATGTGAAATCTACAGAGTTTACGTAATGTTGTACTGTTTGAAACGGGAACAATGCGGCTTTGATAACATGGGAATATTTTGTGACGAAGCGGATGTTTTCGTCAAGATGTAAGTGCTGGATCGCCACTGTTGTTTGATGTTGGTTGTCGGTGCCAAATATGATAACCAGTTCCGACATGAACCAGGCGTTCATTGTCGTAGTGTTTCATGTTCCTGATCTCCTCACTAAGTTCCAGAAATGGATGTATGATTCTAAATGAGACGTCATCGTCGGCATTGATGTGCCAAAACCTGGCCAATCATAAATCCGGTAGCTATGTTTTATTTGCATTTGTTGTATCGACCACTAATACATGGTGACAGTACGTGATGCGAATGGTGTCTTTGAAGCCGGTCGCAAGGAATTAACCGAGTATGGATGGTTCAAGCAGAGTTGTCAATACCAAGCATCAATCAATCAAGTCGTTGTATCGAAATCCAGCATAAATGGATCAAGTCGTGACAGGGTTGATTAAAAATCAAGCTTATATGATACGATATTCGCATTCTATCCCAACAAATAACCGACAGACAGCTACAGCGTGATCTGCGCTACCAAGCTCCAAGGATCATGGCCAAAATATGCATATGAAAACGCAATTCTTCCCCTAGTGTAGCCGATGTATATATAATCAGGTGGGAAGCTATGTTGTTACCCCACAAGTACAACACATAACTTAACCTACTGCAACTGAGTTCTTTTGGCATAGCTGCAATGTGCCCGATGTCGATGAATGCACAGATGTTTGCCAAATAAGAACAATCGATGTTGGCAACCTGTCACCGTGCATTTAATATCGAGACATGCACATATTCGGCGGAGAGGGCCTGATTTCGAACAGTGCCTACAATTACATCAGCGAATTGAAAGCCGATGCACGTGTCGGCCGAAAATGGCTGCACTCTTGCCGGAATTTGACTCACGTGACGAGCATTGAGCACCAGCATCTCACTTGCCACACGCCTCGCAATATGCAGAATCTTCACATACCATGGGTCGCAAGACGTGTCACGGTTCTTTCTGTCTGACACATTTTATGCTCAGTGTAATCCACACAGCCGTTCTTCATGGTTGCTCAGCGTATGCCACACAGCCGTTCTTCATGACCGCTCAGTGTATGTCACCATTGGCGGATCTAGCCCGCTGGTTGGGGGAGGAGCGTAGCTCAACTAGGATTTCCGTCATGGGAGGGGACAAACGGACTCAGAGATGCTCAACCTACCACTATTTTTGGTATAAAGGCATCGGATTTCATCCACTATCTTTCAAAGGGCCACTTTTATTTTTAATAAAATCATCAGTGGCTCGTGGAGGGGCCCAATCTACCACCATCGTTTCTGAGCTACCGGAATTCAACCCTAATTCCCCCACCCTGTTCGAAGGTTTTTCTTTTGCTATTTCTTGATAAGTCACCTTACAGTGCTCAACATGCACAAATCACCTAAACATATATAATTTTGCAATTTCAGGCATTCCAGTGCATAACGCCCGGTCGCCACCACGCCAACGCTCGTGCACGTGTATATCCGCCTTGCGCATTCGACGCATTCGCCACACTTCGTGCGATTCCACAGTTTCTGCTTGGCCTCCTACGCTTTGCTAATTGCTGCCACATGATAGCTAGTCTTAAGTCATTTGTTATATGGTAAAATGCTTCGGTTGGGGGTTCGCTGGGAAAATTCGATGAAGTCAATTCGATGATTAGTCTCTTCTTTTCACATTTTCTGGTGGTTAAGAAATCCGGATATCCGCTGAGCTTCGATGCATCTCATCATCTCTTTGGCTAAATATGCTCCCAGGTTGGTTACCTACCAAGGCCCTGTTTTGGCGTTCTTTTTGTCCCGTTTCATTTCTCTTCATCTAAGGATGTGTTTTAGGACACTATCCCACTTTTGTTATGGGTCGGGCATATCTTTGAGACCCCGGCTCTTGTTAAGGTTTTGTTGTTTTTTTTACGCAGAGTCGAATTGTGTTTAGGTACCGGCGCGTTTTCGAAGACCCCAATATGTTGATTTAGTGTCCGGTCTTTTTGTTCGTGTTTAGAGTCATGTCGCTTTTTGTGGGCCTCAGCCTGTTTCGACGCCCTCATGCGGTCTCATGGCGCAGGTGTGCTTTAAGGGCCTCCGGTGTGTTTTTTAGAACTCCCGGTGTGTTATTTAGGGCTGCAACGCATGTTTTAAGGCCCTGCTGCTTTTTTGCGAGCTTCGGTGCGCTTTGGAGGACCCGGTGCATTTTTGGCATCACGCTGTGCTCTTAGTGTCCCACTATGCTTACATGGAGCTCCTGACGTACATTTGTTGGGCCCAGCACGATTTTCAGCGCCTCGGTGCGGTTTCTCGCGGTTTCTCGGGGTCCAGGTGCGACTTTTCGAGCTTAAGTGCGTGGTTCTGGGGATCCGAGGCCAGTTTTCCGGGCTGGGCACGATTTTTAGGGACCCCTTCTTAATTTTTAAAGTCCGGAGAATCCCGCCCTGATTTTTCGGGCCCCCGGCGCCATATTTTCGTGTCCCCCGAGTTTTCGAGCTCCGATAACTTTTTTCTGGGGACCGTACGCGACTTATGAATGCATCTGGTGCTATGTTTGGGGCTCCAAAGCGATCTTCCTCGCTAGGACGGCATTTTTTCGAATCACTCCTTATTTTGAAGAGCTCCGGCCTGATTTTTTCTGCTTCCGTTGCGATTTTTGGGGCCACGCTGTGATTATTTAGGGCCATCGACGCCAATTTTTGGAGCCGCAACGGGAATTTGTCATAACCCAACCCCAGTTTTTGGGAATACCGACGGAAATTTTGGGTCCCCAGCGTGATATTTGGATGGCACGGCGCGAGTTCGCGGGGCGCGTTGTACTTGCTGGATCCCAGCACAAGTTTTGCTGGCCCCGGTGCAAATTTTCCAGCTGCGGCGCGAGTTTCTGGAGCCTGCACTATGTATTTGGAGCCCTTTACTCGAATTATGTGAGCCCCGATGCAAATTTTCGGCACCCGGCGCGATTCTTCAGAGCCTACCCCCGCAGGAGAGAAGGAGACATTTTCCCCTTGATACGCCACTGCGGCCGTTCAACGAGTATTTTTTTTGTTCAGCCGATGGCACCCTTCAGAGTAGAAAGGCCCGTCGGAAAATTTTATTTCGGGACTTGTTCTTAATTTTCCGGTGCTCGGATCGATTCGATCGAGTCTCGGTGATATTTTTTGTTCGGTGCCTGATTCTATTTTTAACCGCGCCGTCCCGGGGATCTTTTTCCACTCCCCTTAAGGTTTTCCGGTGACTGAAAAAAAAGCCGGCAGTGCGCCGCAATTTTACATACCTTTCTCCACATCAATTTCACATGTTGTGTGAAGATGTTGAGGTCACGTTATCCACGACCACCGGACCATCAGGGGCCCTTGCGCGACTTTTTGTGCCCCTCAATGTGATTTTCAGGGTCAGCGTTGCAATTTGTGTGGGCCACAGCTGGATTTGTAGGGGTTCTGTGCAATTTTCCGAACCCCGGGACGATTCTTGGGAGCCCCACAACCTCTCAGGAGGACTGACACTCCCCCCCCCCTTCGATGCGCCACTGGAAGAAATTGCCCTCTTCATTCCACACGGACATTACAAAGAGGATGAAAGGAAGGTAGCACTAGGGGAAATGCGGTGCAAGGGGGTACATGTCCTCAAAGCAAGCACCTGGAACTAAAACCACAAACCACAGACACAATTGTGATTGTCAGCAAAAGACAAGGCAAGAATCACAAGACCCGAGGTAGGTACCCTGGTACCTAAGTAGTCACTAAGTAATTGGCAAAGCTTGCCTGGTGATATCATATTTCAAGCTTCTCAGACCAAAAATTGGTTAAACGTACGGAAGGCGAATACAAATCCCATCCAGCAGAATTGAAAGAAAATACTAACCTATCGTCGCAGTATTTCCTTGTTCATCCTGGTCGACCGAGTCACCAGTTACCCGAGGCCCTCTCCAGTCAAGTCATAGTTTGTCAGACGATGGGCTATATTTCCTTGTTGATCCTGGTCGACCGAGTCACCAGTTACCCGAGGCCCTCTCCAGTCAAGTCATAGTTTGTCAGACGATGGGCTATATTTCCTTGTTCATCCTGGTCGACCCAGTAATTAGTTACCCGGGGCCCTCCCCAGTCAAGTCATAGTTTGTCAGACGATGGGCTATATTTCCTTGTTCATCCTGGTCGACCGAGTCACCAGTTACCCGAGGCCCTCTCCAGTCAAGTCATAGTTTGTCAGACGATGGGCTATATTTCCTTGTTCATCCTGGTCGACCGAGTCACCAGTTACCCGAGCCCTCCCAGTCAAGTCATAGTTTGTCAACGAGGCATATTTCTTGTTCATCCTGGTCGCCGAGTACTTAGTTGGAGGCCCTCTCCAGTCAAGTCATAGTTTGTCAGACGATGGGCTATATTTCCTTGTTCATCCTGGTCGACCGAGTCACCAGTTACCCGAGGCCCTCTCCAGTCAAGTCATAGTTTGTCAGACGATGGGCTATATTTCCTTGTTCATCCTGGTCGACCGAGTCACCAGTTACCCGAGGCCCTCTCCAGTCAAGTCATAGTTTGTCAGACGATGGGCTATATTTCCTTGTTCATCCTGGTCGACCGAGTCACCAGTTACACGCTCTCCAGTCAAGTCATAGTTTGTCAGACGATGGGCTATATTTCCTTGTTCATCCTGGCACCGAGGCACCAGTTACCCGAGGCCCTCTCCAGTCAAGTCATAGTTTGTCAGACGATGGGCTATATTTCCTTGTTCATCCTGGTCGACCCCAGTTACCCGAGCCCTCCCAGTCAATCAAGTTTGTCAGACGATGGGCTATATTTCCTTGTTCATCCTGGTCGACCGGTCACCCCCCACCCGGGGGCCCTCTCCAGTCAAGTCATAGTTTGTCAGACGATGGGCTATATTTCCTTGTTCATCCTGGTCGACCGAGTCACCAGTTCCCCACCCAGTCAAGTCATAGTTTGTCAGACGATGGGCTATATTTCCTTGTTCATCCTGGTCGACCGAGTCACCAGTTGTTACCCGAGGCCCTCTCCAGTCAAGTCATAGTTTGTCAGACGATGGGCTATATTCAATTATACCTGATAATATATCTGCAATTCGTTACAACGGAAAGTGTAGGGCGGCGAGGTCGGGGGCGGGGTCGGTGTGGGTGGAGAGGGGAGGGGATAAGTGGGGGGAGGGGTTGGTAAAGGTGGGGGAGGGGCTGGTGGAAGTGATAGAGGGGTTGGTTGGTTGGCAGGGAGTGTCTAGTTAAATCTGGGAGGGGGAAGTGGGAGGGGGTCATAGGGGTTGTCGGGTCATGTCTTGGTAGGGGAAAATGGGGGGGGTAATAGGAGTTGGTAGGGGTGTTGGTTCGGTCTTGAGTGGTTGGTCTAAGTAGCAGTCGTCTGAGTTTCGAGTAGTTGGTCTTGTCGCTGTCGGAGGCGTTTGTGTTATTGGGGTCTGTGTTTGTCTCGTCTTGCTCCATTGCGGTGGTGGTGACGTTGAAGCGTGCTACGGCGCGCCCTCGGGCCAGTTGTTTCTGCACGGCCGCCGGCTGGCGGCCATGTTTGCTACGGCTTCCAGCCGGTGCGGCCCACAGCGAGCGGTGACCCGCGAGTCCACGCTGTAGTATGTGCTGTCATCATGTGTTATAGCATCATGTCTTCGTATAGTCATCTTGTCGGCGTCCCGTAACTCGTTATCCTAACCCACATTTATATAGCGAGGCCAAGTTTCTTACTACACCACTTCCATTCGTGAGTGAGCCTAGCAGGTTCTTGGCGCCAGGAAAGGATAGAGGAACCGCGTGGTTGGAGAGACTTAGGGGGGGGGGTCATAAGAGTAATGGGCGGACATTGGAGTTGGAAATGCGTCCGTCACCGGCCCTCGTCCAGCTTCGGGGCCCTCTTAAATGCTAGGGTCCCTCTTGTTTCCCTCCATGTCATCCACCTGCATGCTCCCACGGGTCACCGGACTGGCAAATTGAGGGCCTAGGTAATTATAATGGGTCAAATTTTGGCAACAATGGTTTCTGACAGCTAGATGCGTACGCAGAGTTCAAACAGCTCCCACTGGTCCTTAACTACCCATAGCTATTTCATGCATGCTCCCACGTAGTCCATTCATTTCCATCTTCCATTCTGAACATTCGCTCTCTACTAAAAGTGTTGGCCCGATGTTTTCCCTTCCAGTGGTACGTGCGCATTCAGCGAGTCTTACTCTCCCAGACCCTTGCTTAGGGCTTTCTAGCCCAAAGTTAAATGTTAATTACCCGTGCTTAGGTCCACAACTGTGACCGGCTGACGCGACACTGTTGGCTGGGAATGATATACTATTTCCGTTACTGCCTTCAAGGCTCGATGACACTGGGCTGCGACATTCCGTTAGTTTCTGATGGTCTTATGTCTGGGCTTGGGTAATAATGGCCGACATACCTACACTTTAAATGAGTCAAAGCCTTGCCAGGTCTTGCATGCTCGAACTTGCGATCGGCGGGCACCCCCACAGGTGGTCCTGGGCCACAAATCGGTCGGAATTGCCCCCATATCGTCTTTCTAACCTATCCTGCCCGGGGTCATATAGGGAGACCCTCAAATCCCCTGCCTGTCCTATCCTGGGGGGCTTATGGAACGCCAAACTTCATCTTCCCTGCCTGTGCCGTAATCGAGGGGCCCAGACCTACTGGAATAGCTGAGACGGGGAATGAATACCAACCTGGCCGTTTTTGGATGTTACCTAAACTGTGCGCACAGATTCATCCCGAACCAAAATTGGGTGCCGCTGCCTGCGAGCTTACCCATCGACCCCGTCGGGTCTTACCACCGTCGGGATGCCCTTCCGCGCTCTGTGATCACCAGGCCGGAGGGATTTGCGGCCTAGAATTACTCAAGTTATCCAGCTGCCTTGTGAAATGCCCAATCTTTCCAGCACGCTTTCCCAGGGGTTCGACCAACAGTGTTTCGTCATTTCTCGTCTTCTATCAACCATTCTCCGTCTCCTCCGAAGAGAAGAGGGCGGAGGCTATTCGTAGCTCACGTTTGGGCCCATGGAATTTATCGCCCGTGGAAGAGCGGCTTGCAAACCGTCTCCTCGCTAAAATGCGTAAGTCGTCTCACGTTTTCACGTCACAGACGGTAGTCGGGTTCGTCCTGTCCTGTCTTTCCGGCTAGCTTTTACATTAAGTAACGGACGAACCCGGAATTAATTCCCTGTTCAATCCCTCATTCGCACCTAGTACGTTTGGCCACTTAATGGTCAGTGCATTGTTCGTTCCTCAACGGCATCAACTTAAGACTTTTGGAACTCCGAATGTTTACCCGGCCCGCAGCATTCAAGGGTAATACATGCACTGACAGGTACAAGGCCTGAGGGCGAGTTTCCAGCGATTTCCCGGTAAACGTTGTTTCCCCATCGTGACTGCTTTGCGATATGTCATGGACATTTGCCGTGGTGAGGAGTTCACATAACCATACATATGGTGCCAAAGGTATGCCGCGAATGTATAACTTATTCATCTGGTAGCAGCACTTAAAGGGAGGTGCCGCGTCTCGGACCAGGCTAGGTCGACCTGGGTCAGCGACACTACAAGGTTAACTTTCAACTTGGTGTTCCCTTTAGCAACCGGTAATGTGCTGAGGGGCTCTGTATCACCGTGACGCAATGCAGTTGACAAAAGGGCGATATAAGGGAGCGTGGGCAGCCTCGTGTCGGGTCACGGGGTTTGTTTTTAGTCATAGTTTGCTACTTGCTCGCTTAAAAGTCTCCGGCATATCTCGGCGTGACATAAAACGCACAACCTTCATCAGGGTCCTCTATAATTCACTTGAGTCTCAAGTCCATTCCTTTCTAAGTGGAATGTTATCCCCGGTTCCATATATAAATCAGCTTCCTAGGTTCAGTTGCTCTGTACTATTACCCAGTACCATTCAAAGCAGGTGGAAGTCTCGTAGACACGTGTTGCTATGGTTGAGTGGCCCAGTGCCCAGGGAGAATTCACGAGTTTACCCAAGTTAGCGGTGCCTGCCGCATCACTTCCCAAGGTCAAGGACCCTCGGCTCGGCGCCTTCGACCGGGTGACATGTTTGATTTCGGAACAGGTGTTTGGCGTTTGATTGGAGAGCGAGGGAGCGAGAGAGAGAGAGAGAGAGAGAGAGAGAGAGAGAGAGAGAGAGAGAGAGAGAGAGAGAGAGAGAGAGAGAGAGAGAGAGAGAGAGAGAGAGAGGGAGAGAGAGAGAGAGAGAGAGAGAGAGAGAGAGAGAGAGAGAGAGAGAGAGAGAGAGAGCGAGAGAGAGCGAGAGAGAGGGAGAGGGAAATACGGAGAAACCGACGGACAGAGCGACAAGGGGGAAGAGATCGGGGGTATTCCCACCTTGTCAGTTTGCACATCTTATCCACTGCGTGAGGTGGGGTCCCAGACGATCTACGTTACTTTCATTCCCCCCACGGAAAGGGGGGGGGGGTATTTGACTGTAGTGAGCCAGAAGACCTGCCCTCTGCATTAACGTCTTTCAGGAACCAGTTGGTTCTCCCGTCGTCTAAACTCGCATAAGTAATGTGCGTGCGTGGTTATGTATTCATTTCTACCACTAATTTCTAAACTATAAACATTCATGTATCATGCACAGCAACCTTGAAGCCATGCTCCATAGTACTCTTGATCGTCACACACTTCGCTCCTCCCCTTTACCCTTCCCGGTGCTACCAATACCACCGCTGGCTGGGGCCATCACATACACAAAACGACCGGTGGCGGACGGGTCACATTTTGGGCATGATGAGTGAAGGATACTTCGCCACTCCCTGGTCTGGCTCACTCACATTTCGCGCTCTCAGCTTCGTTTTCGCTGTCTGGCAGTGGTGGCCCAGTCGGCCCGCACGCGAGCTAAATTCACAGTTTAACTCATCATTGTTCACATTCACTGCACTTCACAAACGTCTCAACTGCTGTCTGGGGCAGTGTGCTTCCGACCATCTTGGGTGGTCTGCCCCCGACGACTCTCTTGGGTGGTGTGCCTCCGACGACTGCCTTGGGTGGTGTGTCCCGACTTCCCCCCGGGGGGGGGGGGGTGCTTATAAATGGCGCCGCCCCTGGGAGCGGCCGGCCCCAGGCGTCAGGCAACGCACGCCATCTCTTTGTGTCCCGTGGCCTGGCTGGTGGCTGATGGTGCCGGCTGGTGACGCTGGTGACTGGTGACTGGTGACTGGTGACTGCTGGCCGCTGATTGGCGGTTGGCGGTTCCGGCTGTCTAGAGCGGTGGCTGCTTCTAGGCTACTGGGTCAGGCTGATACCCTGTAGCTAGGCGGAAGTTATTGCTTGTTTTGGCGGCGGCATCAAGTGGCCTGCTGTTGACAATAGGGTGGGCGCGTTTCCGGTCGCGGCGGCTGGATGTCTCGCGGGTCGGGCCGCATGGCGACTGCATGAAACGCCGTATTGAAAATGTAAGCCTTCTTACAAAAGCAACACAGTTAACATGTCACGGGTGTAGAGCAGGTGTGTGCGGCTTGGATCCTCACTCTGATCATGTGCTACTGTAGGGGGTCCGGGCAACGCCGGGCTGGGCGGTGTCGGGGCGGGCCTCCGGGAGGCTGCCGAGTGTCATCTGGTCGGTGATGGGTGGTGCGGTGTCGGGGCGGGCCTCCGGGTGGCTGCTGGGTGCTGTGTCGTCGGTGATGGGTGGTGCGGTGTCGGGGTGGGCCCCAGTGCGGCTGCCGAGTGCCATTTTGTCTGTGGAGGCTTCTGTGCGGCCCGCGGCTGGGTCGGTTGGCTGGCCAGATGGTGCCTGGCTTTGCCGGCGGCTGCGGCTATCTTGTCGGTGGGCCGACTAGACGGTTGCTGTTGCCCTTTGGCCCACCTCTTCAACCGCTCCGACGCCGTCTCCAACCCTGCTGCAGCCCGTCGCCACCACTACACGAATTCTTATAGGGGATGCCAGGCCCAGGCGAGGTCACGTCACACACGCCCGTGAGTGCGCCCGGCTGGTCATGTAGCGAGGAAGGTCGTGAGCCTGTGGTGTGATGTGACACTGATGGATGGATATGACACATAGGTACACGGCATTGGTTCTGCCACCGCCGCTAGCGCTCGTCCATTTGCGGGACCCACCTGTGTACCACCCTATAGCACACCCACAATCCACTTATCCCCTCTAACCTAACGTTCTTGGGCAGCCAGATGCAAGCTGAGCCCGGGTAATTTCCTAGTAACAATTTGAACAGTGATGTTTTCTGACCGCTGAACATTCCGCTGAATTTCCACGAATTTCCGCTGGTCCTTAAATTACCACTTTTTATTTCCACGGACCTTTCATTCACGACCATCATTCCCTCCGGTCATTATCACACGCTCATTCGAACAATACTACAACCAGGTGGACCACAATTTCTTCCCTCTAGTGTTACGCAAACATTTAGTGGGTCTTACTTCCGAAGGTTACTGTAGGCTCAATTAGTCTTTATTACATGTTAATCACATGGAAATGGCTGACGTGACTCTCCTCATTGCATAATTTCTATCTATTTTAGATATTGCCCTCAAGGCTTGGCAGCACTGGGCGGTGAAATTTTCCGTGGGCTTCTTTGCGGCCTTATAACTGGACTCAGGTGTCCATGGCCATCTTACCTAACCTTACTAAATCGACGCCATGCCGGGCCTTACACGTTGAAACTTGCGACCGGCAGCGGCATTGATGGGTGGTCCAGAGCCCTGCCTTGCCATCTCCCAATCGTCTTGCTACCCCATCCTGCCCTATTCAGTTACCAGGGCCTTATGGAACGCCAAAGTCCCCTCCCAGCCAACGCTATAATCACACGGCCCTGGCTCGTGAGATCAACGGAGGGGAGGGTGTTTCCTCTTGGGCCGTGGTGGCCTCTACCCAAGTCTGGCGCCAGACATCCTTCGGAACACCGCCACATCACGGTGCACATCGATGCCACCATACCAATGAACTTGCTTCGTCCTTCCGTCCGAAGGCCCATCCGCACCCTAGATCACAGGGCTGGCGGGAATTTGCACCCCAGAGATACCCAACTTCCCCAGATGCCCAGTTGGCAGTTACCACTTTACGTCAATGAGGGTCAAAAGCCACTCACGGTCGGCGCCCGAGGACATATCGCCCATAAAAGGACGGCTAGCAGGCTGTCTCCCTAGTTATATCTGCAGATGCCGTCGAGCTCTTCTCGCGGCCATCCCTTATCCGCCGTAAAAGCACCGGAGTGAAAAGAGGGACCGTGCCAGGGCCAGATTAATGGACCGAGACCGAACGTTGCCCAACAATGAGATCGAGACAGTGACAGAGACAGACAGATGTTTAGACTGATATCGGGCTCGAGACCGCAGGCACGAGGCCGGGACCGAGGCCGAAATCGAGACGGTGACACAGAGACTGACCGAGATTTAGACGGTGGTCGAGATTGAGGGAATGACAGAGATCCTGACCTATACCGAGATCGAGATCACGGCAGTGACAGAGACCGACGGATATTTGGCCCGAAGAGACCGACAGAGATAAAACAGAGACCAAGACTATGACAGGTGCAGAGAGTGACCAGGCCGAGTTCGGGATCGAAATACTGACAGAGACACACCGATATTTAAACCGGGGTCTAGATCGAGATAGTGACAGCGATACTGGCCTATGCCGATACCGAGATCGCGACAGTGACAGATACCCACAGGTATTTGGGCCGAAATCGTGAGACAGGAACCGAGATCGAGATCGTGACCGTGCCAGAGACAGACAGATAGACTGGGACTGATCATCCGCCCGAGAGTGGGATCAATACAGTGCCAGAGACAGACAGATAGACTGGGACCGATCATCCGCCCGAGAGTGAGATCAATACAGTGCCAGAGACAGACATATAGACTGGGATCGATCATCCGCCCGAGAGTGAGATCAATACAGTGCCAGAGACAGACAGATGGACTGGGACCGATCATCCGCCCGAGAGTGAGATCAATACAGTGCCAGAGACAGACAGATAGACTGGGACCGATCATCCGCCCGAGAGTGAGATCAATACAGTGACAGAGACAGACAGATAGACTGGGACCGATCATCCGCCCGAGAGTGAGATCAATACAGTGACAGAGACAGACAGATAGACTGGGACCGATCATCCGCCCGAGAGTGAGATCAATACAGTGCCAGAGACAGACAGATAGACTGGGACCGATCATCCGCCCGAGAGTGAGATCAATACAGTGCCAGATACAGACAGATAGACCGGGACCGATCATCCGCCCGAGAGTGAGATCAATACAGTGACAGAGATAGAAAGATATCTAGATTGAGATCAAGAGACAGAGACCGAGACTACAAGTACAGATAGTGACCTAGACCGAGATTGAGATGGTGGCATATGTTTACAGGAACTTTTGCAACAAATGCCTTCCGATACAGACATGTCCTTCATAATTTTGTTATTATTCCACTACAGTTTCGGTTCAGACCACTATCCGCGCTTTCGCGTTGGTGCTGTTACCAGTGACGTGTTCGCAAAATTTATCATATTTCATTTGCATTGCCTAATATTATTTACCGAATCAGAAAGCGAGTCTGGTAACTTTCAGCACAGGTCGGGTCAGAGAGGCGAGATCACAGCCAGGCAATTATTTGGAGTTACCAATGGAGTTACCAACTCCGTTCACGGTCACCGCCATTCACACTGCCATTCACTCCTGCGCTAAAATAAAAAAAAAACAGGAGGACAAAATATACACCTGCTCTCTCCGGCGACCACTATCTCTATTTACATACCTACGTACATACTATGGCTAATGGCACACACACACACACAAGCACCCCCTCCCCCCCCATCACGCGGGATGTAGCCGGCGCCGGTGGGGTTGGCTGAGCTGGGACGGAGGGTGGGTGAGGCTCCAAGATGCCAAGCAACACTCACATGGCGATGGTGGGTGGCGGGTGTCCTCGGTTCGGTCTTTCGGCTCCTCCATCCGATAGTGCCGCCATCGTGCCCAACCGCTGGACGTCCACGAATGTGCTGGTCCGGCGTCCACCGCCGCCCGTCCGTGAGTGTCTTCACCGTAGCGCGACCAAGAGTTCCCCTCGTCCTTCTTTGCTTCTGGCTTTGTACTCATACGTTCTCTTTCTTCCATTTTGTTTTTCCGCGCGGATGATGAAGAATCTTCTGGAGATCAAGCCTTTGCTCCCGCTTCCGCCGCGGGCCCGTCAGCTCCCCTCAATTGTTTCCATTTTCCGGTCGAGCAGCGTGGCCGGGCGTTAATGATGGCTCGTCACTTTTCGTTTCAGCGTCCTAGACACGCCCTGTCGCCTCTCGATGGATTGTTGTGACGATTTTGTCCTTTAACGACCAGTTGCAGGCTCCGGTTCGTGGGCCGTTTTCTTGCTTGCGTCAGCCGCAGCTGTGATCTTGACTCGCTGGGGTGGGGGACGCTCGGCCATGTGGCGCGAGAGCTTGCTTCTGGTCAACCGTCCAAACCGTCCTTCGTCCTCCATCCAGAATATCTATTTTTCAGGAAGCCTTGAGCCAGAAATTCCAGTGCATGGATTTACCGATGAAGGGGTGAGATAGTTATATGCTAGCACGACGAGACATCTACGCCAACCGCCAGGGGAAGCTGCTACCAGAGACCCTCGCACTGCTGGGGCCAGCTGAGCCTTAGCTGCCTGCCGTCGAGGCCGAAGCTGTGGGTGACTCTGGCGCCGCCATCGGCAGTGACAGCAGCAGTAGCAGCAGCAGCAGCGGCGGTGACAGCAGCAGCAGCGATGAGTGAGCAGCGACAGTAGCAGCGACGAACGAGCAGCGACGGCGACAGCAGCAGCGATGAACCAGCAGCGAGTGTTTTCTTTGCGTGCAGTGATACATCTCTACTGCATTGAGTAGAGTACATTGCGGTGCATTGATGTGCTCGTGCTGGTACCTGCATTGCAAAATATAGGTACCGTACGCAAAATGCAAAAATATGCAAAATGTACCATTTTGCTCGGATAGCTTTGAAACCGCTTCAGGCGATTCGTCTCAAATTTTCGCGTAAGGTAGTAAGTCACATGTGTCCGGGTCAGTGCAAGGTCATGGCAGGTCAAATTAGGCCAGGGCAGATCAAGGCAGAAAATGTGACGGGAGTGCGAATGAATGAACATCGTGTTGTTTTTATATATTTGCATACGCTAGATGCTGATTACCACTCACCATAAGCCTGTAAATAACGCCAACAGCATCCGATCACGTGAAGTCAAATGGTCCTTAGTGACCTGAGATGACCTTGATCAGTGGCCAGATGGCATACCTAGCTCTTGGCAGCCGTATCTAACTATCATGGCCAATCTGGAGCCCAAAGTGACGCCAAAACGGCGGACGGCAACACGAAAACACCTACAGCACACAAACTGCCGTGTGGACCTTTCGCTATGACGTCATACCTTTGCGACCTGACTTGACTTGAAGCCTTTTCTGGCGTCAAAATGTGTCAAATTGATCACTCTATTGGCATGCAAAGTTTGGTTGTGCTCCGACCAACGGTATGCCAGCTAGAACCTAATTCAGGCTACATCGCAGTTTACCCCACTGTGCATCGGTGCTGGTGAGTAGTGGGGAGCGGGGAGGTGTTCGGCGCTACGGGCTCAACACACTTGGTATGGAGCATGCAGGGTAGCTGGAAGTGCGAAGGCACGGTGGACTGAACTCGAATCGCAGCCACTGAATTCTCGCCAGGTCGACCGGCAAATCCACCTTCGCAGTGCCGTAGGGAGGGGATGTCTTGAAAGCCCCCATGATAACGTCTTACCTGCCTAAGCTTAGGATAAAATACAAAGCACCACCAAGGATGGCCTGATCATGTACAACCCCAAACACACCTTACATTTACATTTTGGTTGATGATTAGATCACCAGAGATCATCTTAAGCCAATATGTGACCTGGACGTAAATTACTCGAAATGATTATAAAAAAGGAGCTTATTTGTTTCCGGCATTGTTCCACAAGAACCAGCCAAGCGGAATATATGTACATATATATATATATGTATGTGTGTGTGTGTGTGTGTACATAGATCGATAGATCGATAGATAGATAGATAGATAGATAGATAGATAGAGTGATAGGTAGATAGATAGATAGATAAATAGATAGATAGATAGATAGCAGCGTCGAGCACGTCCTAGAGAAGCTGGGGTGGTACAGCATTGATAGCCAGTGATCCTCCGCATGGCTTAGCAATCGCATGCAGTATGTCAAGCATTCTAATGCCCTGTCTGTGGTGCATGACGCGGTACAGGGCTCTACATTGGGCTCTGTGCTCTTCCTTCTATTCACTGACGACATGCCATAACACATGCCGTACGGCAAAATTGTCATGTATGCCGATGACATTCATGTCTTTTCTCCGCTCAATGCGGTAATCAACGCGGAAATCAATCTAACCGCATGTCAGCAACCTTGACATTAAATTTCGAGATGTCGGAGTTGTTCGCCTTGATGAAAGAAGAGAATGGTCTGGGTTAGGTATTGATATGTTGCATCTACTCCGAGCGGCGGAATTTTGAAGATTTTGTAGCATTACTCTCTTTGTCTGCTTGAAATGTCCCAGGTACATGACCTTTAGTGACCTTGACTTGAAATGTTTACGATATATGTAAAACAGATGGATAAGAAGGCACCGAAGTTTTTGTCTCTCCCATTTTATCCATTTGGCCAATATTCCGAAAAACAACTGAAGATGGGGAGGTTCTCGAGCCCCCCCCGGCCCGGCCAGGCGAGATTTAACAGAACGGGTGAGTGATAAGCTAGGGAGTGTTGTACAGAGGAGCGATGAGCAGAGGTGAGTGATGTTATTGAATGGATTATGAGCAGTTCCACACTGGTATACTCCTACAGTCACTGTCGAAGACTCAGCATTCAAACCCACCAAACAGCAATTTTCACCCGCTCCGCAGCAGTGCAAGCGGTGGCGCGTAACTGGCTTTTCTTGGCTTACCTACGAGTCATTGAGAGACATTAAACCCTGTGCGATGTTATTGTGACGCGATGAGTGACGCGATGTTATTATGACGCGATGTTATTGTGGCGCGATGTTATTGTGACGCGATGAATGACGCGATGTTATTGTGACGCGATGGTATTGTGACGCGATGGTATTGTGACGCGATGTTATTGTGACGCGATGTTATTGTGACGCGATGAGTAATAAGATGAGATACGCGGTCAATGAGCTGCACTGGCTGGCCAACTGTGAACGCATGCAGCCCAGACAAAGGTTTCGTGACGGAAGCTATATTGGAAGGCAGGGAGCGGATGGGAGGTGAAGGGTGGTGAATTGTGACTTCAGGTTCATTGTTTCAATCCATAAGCCATAAACTGTAGGCATGGTATTCAGAGCTGTGCAAATATTTGGAGATGGGCTGTTCCCCGCATGTGGAGCGAATTAGTGATTTGCCGTCCGTGGAAAGCCACGAATTAGATTTATAAAGAGCATGGGATGCACGTGGTCTTAACGGGACCTTCCAGAAATGTCAGTAGGTATGTATCAAAGAAGTTTTTATGTCATTAGGGTATAATAATATGTGAATCCTGCTAAAGTCAATGCATGCTTTCTGTTGAAGTATGTCTATGAAATGCAACGTTTTCCCCACAGGTACAAGCTGAAAAACCATAAAGTTCGAGCTGTGAACATTAGTATTAATTGGTGCCAATGATTACCTGAAAACCCCTAGTTTGGTTCACGTCTAAGTTTCTTTAGTTCAAGGAATATAACTTAAAATTTGCGAAAGTCTTTATGCATCCATTCAGTGCTAGCTTGTGGTGGCCTATGATGACTTCTGTTGTCCTAGGTGACCTTAGTGTCTACTTCTTGCGCCGCAACTGAAAGTGCGCTATAAAGGGATAATATGAAATAAGCATCCTCAGTGACGGATATAGGAGAAATACACGATACTTCAACTGATAATTTGAAGTTAATAATAAGTGCACAGCATTCCTCTTGAAAGTGCAGAATCAGTAGGGGATGCAAAAAAGTGAAGGATCAGTGGATGATCAGCAACAAACGGTTATCTAAATCAGCTACGTCAGGCATTACCACCAGTTTAGTAGGTGCATTTGCTAATCGTCACTAAACTCCGGTAGTTTTGAAGTGACTATTCACGTATTTTGGAGGGGCCATGGAGTTTACAAAACAGTCTTTATTCGAGCCCAATTTTCGTGAACACAATTTTATCACTCAGCTTAGGCAAGCTGCAACACAGTTCTCCATCATGCCTTCAAATCCACCATAATGATAACCTTAACGACCAATCTTCAGACGTACACTGGAGAAACTCATCTTGAAACCGCTTAGCATGCATAGTTTTATAGCGCTTAGGATGCGCAGTTTTACGCCGTTTAGCACGCACAGTTCTACAACAAGAAGATGCGTCCACATTTCATTACGCTTAATCTTGAAAGCATATGAAAAGGTTCCTGTGTAGAGTGATGAATAACAATGCATCTCAAGATACTACCGAGGCTCGTCATGGCCCGAGCGGCTCCAGTGATGTTCAGTAGAGCTGTGAATGGGACGAGATATCGCTGAAGGTGCTGAACGCTAATGGATGGACTCGGTGGTCGTTAGCAAAATGATGGGGTTCAACAAGGAGGCAGGAGCCCGGCAGTGAACTGGTGAGACGTCTCAGGGTATAGTGAACTGAGTGAGTGTAGTTCACGGGGGCTTGTCTCTGCTCCCATTCAAGCTCTGCTATAATGTTGTCAGTCTTTTGCGGCGTATGATTCTTTATTCCGCGTCAGTCATGTGTGGAGATGCCTATGCCACATCAATGCTGCTGAATTTCAGCATGATGCCTATGAGCTATTGCTCATAGGCATCAGGCATTAACTGGAAAGAAGGCACCAATAACGCCATTTTTCCATCAACTTTGACTGCGATCCGTCATCTGTGGCACCAACACTATTTCAGTGCACCGACATTTTCTGCTTGCGAGTTTCTGGATCCGTATCTCTGGAGACGAAAGGCCAGTGCATGTGTCGCCTGCGAACGCCCACATTAAATTCAACTCTAGGCAATCCGAGAGATTGCCAAGTAGACATGCTCTCACCCTTCCAGATTGCTACATATAGACCCGGCTCAGGACCATAACCACAGCCAAAACTCGGCTCAAGACCATGCACATAACCCATGCCAGGCTCAGGACCATAAACACAGCCCATACCCGGCTGAAGACCATGCACATAACCCATAGGCGTAGGAAAACAGGGGGAAGACCATGCAATAAAGCGTATGGCCCACCCACTTTAAAAAGTGGTTGGGCCAACAATGGTAGCTGCCCCCCGCCCCTCACACTTTTGAGACATTTAGGTTTCCTAAAAAGCAGCATGCACACATTTGAATATTTGGAAAACTTCATGCAATCCATAACTAAGTAAAAGTTACACATATCACATCATAGCTTTTCATTTGTTAACTCATGCACACTTTGACATGACCTTACAACAACTCAACTAATTCATGAGTTGATGTAATGCAACATATGTTTGGATATTTACACCTTATATTATGTTATGAACAGACTATGAAGTAGATAATCTGCCAGCCAGTACCAAGATACTTTCGTATTAGAGTTTCACTGTGGATATTTGACTGTTGACATGCTTAACATCGATTTCATTAAGATTATCTACAGTATAAAATTATAAAGGCTGAAGGCAGTAACATAACACAATCAAGTTAAGACATACAATTTGCAAGTGAAAGTTTTTTGCCTTGATATTGCATAGCCATGTATTATATATGGCATTGGTCCTAGGTGCCATATACTTCAACATATATTCACATGTGCTTCGATTATTAAAGCATAAAAATTACTGTCCCGACCCATCCACTGCATGATTACAGTACGGAATAGAACCTAACAAATTTCACATTTCAATGGATTTTCACAGTTGGGCGCAGAACACAGATATCCAACCTTTTGAGTGAGATGTCTGAGTATTATCGGTGCTAGCATCCAACATAGCAAAATACTTATTTCCATCATTTACTGTGGTAGCATAGATACAATAATTAAGTATACACCCTGTTATTACATCTTCAAGTGTAGAACGCCTCCGAAAATCTCAGAATCCCCCACGAGGATTCGGCGCTCGTGATGCGACCTGACAAGGTCACATGAGGAGTGATATAAAGAGTGATGATGTGACGAGTGGCGAGTGATGCTTGTCATGTGACCTGAGAAGGCACACACATGACGAACATGGCAACTGACCCAAATGGATATTTAGCTAGGTAGCTGCGTAGTTGATTTAACACGCGCCCTGGAGGGCCTCTGAAAATTACGCGCACTGGAGGGGGGGCGGATTCCGCCCCCCATAAGATCTCGGCTCCTATTAACACGCGCACTGGAGGGGGCGAAATCCGCCCACCCTCCGGTTTTTCGCAAATAACTGGAGATTTACCGGTCGATATATGCGATTTCCGGTGTACCTGCTTAAATATGAACGGCACGTCGTTTAAAGCAAGAAAAACGGAAATCGCCCGAAAATTTTCAGTTAGGGGCCCTAAAGTCAAAAAATGTTATAGCGCCAGAACACAAAAATCGGCGCAGATGCGCTCCCACTATACTGACAAACGGGAAGTGTTCTAGGCAACACTAGGAACTTGTTGGTGCATATTGATATGCTGTATAGTTTCAAGGTCATGCTAGGTCACCAAGGTCAAGTCAGGTCAAGTTCATGACAGGTTAATGGAACCAAACTTGATCAACTAGAATGTTGCCATAAATGCACTACTGGTTGTCATTTGACTGTTGCATTGCGTTTCCATACTTTATTCATGTACTTCACTCCTCTTCACGAAGCTGATTGCCCGAGCTGCCCGACGGAGCAGTCGGGCGGGCGGCCGGTTCCGATAACTGAACAGGTAACGACCTGATAAGTGATGCTATATGGGACCTGAGGTCAAATGTTGGGTCTATCATCTGCATTGTATCATTAGTAATGCCAAAACATCATTGATGCCAATTTTGAGTATTTAAACACAATCACAGCGATCCATAACGATACAAGCCAAGTCACGCAAAACCGGAAAATTTTGCCAATCTGACCTCATTTGACCTGAAGATATTGACCTAAGGTCACGAAAATTGCACACAATAGAGTTCCCTACCGTGCCCATCCACCCTGCGAATTTCGTTCCTCCAGCTTTACTAGGAGCCGAGATCTTAGGGGGCGGAATCCGCCCCCCTCCAGTGCGCGTAATTCTCAGAGGCCCTCCAGGGCGCGTGTTAAAGCTGGAGGAATGAAATTCGCAGGATGGATTGGTACGATAGCGAACTCTATTGTATGCACATTTCATGACCTTAGGTCAATATCTTCAAGGTCAAATGAAGTCACATTTGTCAAAATTTTCTTGTTTTGCGTGGCTTGGCTTGTCATTGTTATGGATCGCTGTGATTGTGTTTAAATGCTCCAAAATGGGCATCAATGATGTTTTCGACATTCCTAATGATGCAATACAGATGCTAGACACGACATTTGACCTCAGGTCACCTATATAGCAGCACTTTATCAGGTCAGTTAGCTGTTCCAGTTACCGGACTGCCTGAGTGGCCTTGAGCTTGAGTTCCAGCAGCAGCCCGCCCGACTGCTCCGTCGGGAAGCTCGGCGAAATCGGCTTCGCGAAGAAAGGAGTGAAGTACATGAATAAAGTATGGAAACGCAATGACAAACAGTACAAATGACAAACAGTAGTGCATTTATGACAACATTCCAGTTGATCAAGTTTGGTTCCATTAACCTGTCATGAACTTGACCTGACTTGACCTCGGTGACCTAGCATGACCTTGAAACTATATAGCAATTCAATATACATCAAACAAGTCGCTAGTGTTGCCAAGAATACTTCCCTTTTGCGAATATACGGGAAGCGCATCAACGCCGATTTTTGTAGTCTGGCGCTGGGATTTTTTTTTTTTACTTTAGCAGCCCCTAACTTGAATTTTTTGGCCGATTTCCATTTTTCTTACTTTAAACGACGCGCCGGTCATTTCTACGCAAGTACGCAGAAAATCGCGTATATCGACTGGTAAAATCTGCAGTTATGTACGAAAAACCGGAGGGATAGACGGATTTCGGCCCCCCCTTCCAGTGCGCGGGTTAACAGCACGTTAAACATTGATTTCAAATTATGTCATTCAACAGAAATGGTTCGGTCAGATGGTGCGCTCATGGTCTATGTAACAATCTCTGCTTAGGAAAGACTCTGATCCCAGAATCCATCCAATGAAGACATTTTGATTAAAAGTACTAAAACACCGAATTACAACGGATACCAATATCAAGGCTTTTCATCGTCCAGTGATGTGTACGTCCAGGCTGAGAATTAAGAAACCCGAAGATAATGGGATGAATTTAGGCCAATTGCAGAGTATATGTTTTTAAACACTACTTGTGGTGCAAGCAGTTAAATGGGCATAGGAAAGTCGATTTTGTGCGATGTACTCTATAGACGTCATTGTTAAGCTAAACAATTATTGGGTCATGCACAGTGGCGTACCGAAGGGAGGTATTGGGGCAGTCCCCCTGTGGGCCCCCAAGAATCGCGCCGGATTTCGAAAAAAAAATACTGCTAGACTCCCTAGAAATCCTGCTGGTGCCCCCAACCCAAAATCGTACCGCGGCTTATAAGAATCACATTGGGGTTCCCCAAAAAGTCACGCAGTGCCCCTAAAAATTACGCGGGGGCCACACAAATTGTTCCAGGACCATAAAAAATGACACTGGGGCCTCCAAAAATGGGACAGAGGCCGCTGAAGATACCGCTGTTGCCAAAAAAGTCGCACCAGGGCCCCGAAAATCACGCTAAGGCCTCAAAAGGTTGGGCCGGGGCCCCCGAAAGTGTCGTTGGGCCCCAAAAATACTGGCCTCAAAGTCACGTTGGGTCCCAAAAGGTCGGAACGAGGTCCCTGATAATCATGCTGGGAGCACGAAAACATCGTGCCGTGGTCCTTGCAAAATCACGGTGGGTGCCTCAAACGTTTGGCCTGGTCCCCCGAAAATCACGTTGGGGGGCCGAAAAAGTCGTGCCGGGTTCTTGAAAATCACAACGGGGACCCCAAAAGGTTCGGCCGGGGCCCCTGAAAATCACGGTGAGCCTGGACGTACCAAAAAGTCGCGCCCGAGCCCCTGAATATCATGCTAGGAGCTCGACCGATCTCACCCGGACCCCAAAAGTCTCATCGGGAACACCCAATAAGTGAATCCGGGGCAACGAACAAAACAGTCCGGACATGGAAAATCACTCTGGGGTCTCAGCAATCGCTCCAAAAGAACCTAAAACGTGCTGGGCCACCCAAAACGTGTCGATGCCACTAAAACTCGCGATAATCATCCCAACAAATGACGACTGGGTCCAAAAATCGCACTTAGACCCAAAACCATCGAGTCGCTGCCCTTGAAAATCACACTAGGGGGCCCAAAAAGTCGCGCCGGAGCCCTACAAGTCGCAGCTGGCTTCCCAAAAATTAATTCCTACCCGGAATGTTACTCCTCGGCCGCAAAAATTGCGTCAAAGACACCAAAAGTCGTCGAACCCGAAAAAGAAGCGCGTTGGAGCACCGAAATAAAAATGCACAGGGAGCCCAAAGAATCGTACCAGGGCCTAAAAATATCGCGATGGGGCTTACAAAAAGATAGATGTCGATCACAAAACATCATAAAGGGACTCCATCGAGTCGACCCGAGCACCGGAATATTCAGAACAGGTCCCGAAAGAAAGCTCTCCGAGGGGGATTTTCTACTCTGAAAGGTGCCATCGGCTGAAAAAAGAACTCGTTGAGCAGCCGCAGTGGCATACCAAGGAGGAAACTAGCCCCCCCCCCCCCCTCGTGAAGGGATAAACTCCCGAAAATCGCGCAGGGGTTCCAAAAATTGGTTCTGGGTCTCATTAATTCGCTTCTGGGCCCCCAAATTTAGGGGTTCTAAATAAATGCAGCGGGCACCAGAAAACTCGCACCGAGGCCCAAATTTGCGCGGGGAACGTCAAAATCGCGCTGTGGCCCAGATAAGTACAATGGGCCCCGCGAACTAGCGCCAAGCCCCCCACCCCCAACTATCGCGATTGGGACTAAAAATGTATGTCGGTAGTCCCATAAATGCTGGTCGAGGCGTGAAGAAAATCCCCTCGGGGTTCCGAAAAATTCGCGTCGATGACACCAAATAAGCCCAGCGTGGCCCAAAAGTCGTATAGGGACCCAACAAGAATCAAGCCGGAGCCCTCCAAAATCGAGAGATTCCAGAAAATAAATGTCCACACACACACACACGCACATAGCGGAAGTTGAATAAATTGTATTTAAACAGTAATACTAATGGTTTCACTCGCACCAGGAAGATAAGCCTATTATTACAAAAGAATACATCAGACGTGAAAAGAGTTCCAAGTCCAGCGAGAAGTGTGAACGCTTAGCGGTGAAAGATGTGTGTTAACTATTAAAATTACCGAGTTATGTATCCAAAAGTGCTCATGGTACTTTGCGAAATTCCTGGGTGCGTCCCTGCTGTTGACCCTGGCCCTCCAACTTTTTTTAGACGTTCCTACGCCTATGCACATAACCCATACCCGGCTCAGAATCCTGCACATAATCCAAACCCGGCTCATGGTACAAAATTATACGAAATCACACCTTGTTGAGAGACCAAATGCACCAACAGGATTTGCACAGCAGCTTGTCTATCGGCAGCGTGTCTATTAGCTGCTTGTCATAGGAGCTTGGCTTTCAGCAGGGTGTCTTGGGTGGATGGGGGGCGTCGGTGGAGGCCCTGAATGTGATAAGAACAGAGGACAGAAGAGAAGCTCGCTGTCCCATTCAATTTGAGCGTACTGCCCTGCTCATGATGCCTGGTGAGTTTTCTACCCCATCTGGCGACTTTTCCGAGCCGTCATCTGGCATTGCTCGGTGGGCGGTCGGTGGCTCGGAGTCGACTGACGGCGGGTGGAGAGGTAGCACGTGCAGCCGCGCGCACCACTATGGGTGAGTATGCTGTGGTGCCCGAATTGCTTCACCTCGATGCGTGCTGCATATATGCATCATCGGTAACAGATTGGCATACCTATAAGCACGTGATAAGAAAATAGGGTTGAGCATTGATGAGCGTTTTGATCAAGGATTCGTGCAGTCGTGACTCAAGTAGGAATTCAGGAAGCTATCGATGAAAAATTGTTTCATGCTGAGAATAGTCCTCAACTTCCAGCAATGAACGGCTTCACTGCATAGCGACAGTGCAGCGCTTAAAATATTTATCCCTCTTGTGCCATAGAGGGTATTATTGGTATAGGGACGAAAAACTGGTTCGCAACTAGATTGTGGGACAATGAAAATAACTTTTACGTCTTTGCTAACTTTGAATTGCTGTGTCTTCAATCAGCATTTCTGCTTTAAACCTCTCTATGTTTCAAGAAGCATGATAATAATGAAAAACGCGTGAAAATGGAATTTATAAGAGCATGGTCTGAATGTTGTCCTGCGCCAGTCTGTGCACGAAAGTAGCGAATCAAAAACAAACAAAATAGTGCCGCATTTGCAACATCAAAGGTACAGAAGAAACCACTCATGGAACAATGGGTCCACCTGTGGCTAGGGCGGAGATAATGCGAAAGGTCCGGATCATCAGCATCATCTCTGTTCTGCAGTGCATGCCATGCCCATCGTCCTTCTCCGGCTTGAGAGACGGGAGCGCCGACTGGTTGGGTGCGGTCTGTCGTGCTATACGTGCACGATCGGCTCCATAGTGGACTAGAGTGGACCGTACCACCCTCATATTCACCCAGGGGTAGACTGTGAACCTGGGCGCAGTCTATCGTTCTATAAGTGCACCGTCGGCTTCAGAGTGGACCAGGGTGGACCGTATCACCTTCGTATTCACCCAGGGGTAGACCATACACCGGTTTGAACCGCTAACGGGTCTAAGATTTCGCTAAGAGGGGAATTTGAGGGGGCGTCTTTGGCTGCAATATTCATTGATTGGAGTAGGGAGGTTGGGGTGCACTTGACATTCTCACAGTTGAGCCCATTTTCTGCTCAGAAGGACACTTTCGACGGATAATTTTACTTAACGGGGGGGGATGCACTGGAGCCTGCCAAAGGGGCACCTTTTCTGCTGAGTGAGACATCTTGTACTGAAAATTTCGTTGGGCGGGAGTGGGGAGTGCAATCGACCTTCTCGGTGCGGCGCCTTTTCTACCTAGATGAACTAACCGCTTACATTGGGGGTGCTCTTCGAGGTGCTAAAGGTGTCGAAGGAGGCGGTCGCTCCCTTTGTTACCCTTGGATGTATTTCCGGTATGGAAATTGACTCGACATAGACAGACTGGGCATAGAAGACATAGACATAGACTTTCAATGTTATTAAAACATGCACAAAATCATAGTAACTAATACCGGAAAATACCGACAGAAATAATAGTATATACACAGTCACTTTTCACAGGAGTTGTCAATTCGAAACGCAAGCTGCTGTGGACACAAACTTGTAAATGCACATTGTTTGTACACTGAAGCATTATACCTCCTAACCTAACCTACCCTAACCTAACCTCACCCACCCACTATCACAGTTGCGGGATCATGTTCCTCCTACACTTGTTCCCACGTTCTTTCTTCACCTCTATCACTCGCTGTCTCGTCACTCCCTATCTAAAGCATAACGCACGACCTGTGGGCACCGCCATGTTGTGTCTGGCTCGCTGCATCTTCTCCAGAGCAGGTGCAGCTGGCCTGAACAAGGAAAGACGAGTCCGCCCAAGTGACCTGGCTCAGTCGTTCGGGCTGTGCAGCTCGGCTTGCCACCTGGTAGCCCAGTGGATAGAGCTCTGGCCTGCAAACGTCTCCCGGTCTTGGCACAACTGGTTCGAGTCGCTTCACCCGCCCGCTATTAACGCCTCCGACCGGGATGACCAGTTGGCAACTGCGGCTAGGCAGGTGCAAGCACCAGGCGGCCGTGTCCGCTGTATGGATACGGCAAACTCTCGGTCAAAATTGTGTTATATAACTGGTATTTCCAGATCGGAAGGTGGATTCAGTGTCAACGCTTGCGCTACGCTCGCAGTGTCAACGCTTGCGCTTCAGGCTTGCGCTAAGCACCGATTCTGATTCTGTAAAACCTTCTCAACAATAACTCGAACTAAATTTATAACAAACAAAAAATGCATTCATGGGTTGACAGAGCTCAATCCGTTTTCGCTTGGGACCACATGAAAATCGAGTGGGGTTTCGGACTCTTCACATGCCATGATCATCCCTAGATTGTTGTGGTGTTCGCCATTTCCTACATGGAGCGAGTCATTTATCGCAACCAATGGCTTATTAAATTAATATTTGTCCTTTTCAGCGGGCATCACATGTCAAGTCCACTATTTATTGTATTCTACGCAGGCTATGCATATCCAAACCCAAGAATGTCACACTTACTAGTGCTTATCTCTTTTCTCAAGAGCTTCTTTACTCAAGCTTGTCTTTAGCCACCCTCCGAATGAGCTTAAAATCCAGTTGGTTTTCCGTCAGTTTATCTTTGCAATGGCTCTGAAGCTGCATAATGCATTCATTTCGATCTTACCACCAGAGCTATTTGCTGTAATACTGCATCACCGGAACCTGCCATTTTGCAACGGAAGTACAATGTATTACCATTCGCTTCGAGGAAATTATGCTGAAATTAGCCTTAGCTATTCGCCGACGGGAACCCTGCTGAAGATTAGCACTGATTATTAATTTCGCTGTTTCCTGATTGCAACGCTATGCAAATAAAATGCAATTCGCTACTGGTGGCAATGCCAGAGCCGAATCTACAAAGTCGCCATCCGCCTTGTCCTAATAGGTTATTCTCCCACATGTCAGACATTTCGGCGTCGATGTCTGCCATGAAAAACCGTTAGTGAAGGTAACAGACACCGCGAATTTCTCTGCATATGCTTTATCCAAGTGAATTAGTACGCCATTTTTGCATGCATTATTCATTTAGTATGATGCAACTCCACATATCCTGTTTCCTTGCAGTGATTTTAACACGGACTATGCATGGTCAAATAAGAATGTCAGTGATTAAATATATAATCACATATGCAGATACACGCATAACTTATGCGTCATAAGTGGTAAATGTCAGTGATTACACAAGTAAATATGCAGATAGACACACGTGATGCATGTCAGTGATCACTTACATAAGACTACCAGTGATTTGAATGTGTTCGACTGCATTGTTACCACGTATGCCAATTTCCGGAATCAAACGCATCCGTTTTACATCGAAGCTTCTAGTACAATTCCTTGTTTGTTGAAGCCTAGTCGCGTCCGACAACGCGAGGTGCCAGCCACTTCAATTATTTGTATTATTGTTTTAGGTATATAGGATAGATAACTTATTCATAGGTAGATAGGGTAAAACAAGTGGAGGTAAGTCACACCACTCTCCGCTCGTGGTTCTTCCTGGGCAGATCTCGTCATCAGATATTGGTAAAAATATTTTCCTGAAGGCATATCAAACAAATAGCGAAACTAGTAACATCGGCGAGGGCTCCATACTTGACTAAGCGTAGGTGTTAATGGGAACTTAATAATTGAAAATACTAACTTAATCATATAATTTCTCTCCTCAAATCTTATTACACTCCCTAGCAAAAACAGATAAACAGGGGACGAAAGGAAAATTGAGACGATGAAAGAATGCAACGGTATATATATATATATATATATATATATATATATATATATATATATATATATATATATAAACATTGGTCCTCCACCACCTATGTGTCCAAGTCTGCGTCAATCCTTTCCGATCAACCAATACAATACATGCATTCATTTCAACAGCGTAGCCGTGACGTAACTAGGAATTAGATCAGTTGCGAATTTGCCTCGCAGGGAGCAGTGTTCAGCCAGACCACCCGCAAGTTTGTTTTTAGCGAAAGCTTACCTACCTTTTTTGTACGGGATTGCAACGTATGGAAGACGTTTCTGACAAATACCATGTAGCAGCTCTAAGTAATTTTCTGTTGTTTTGCTAGCGAAGTTGAGGAATTTCGCTTATAATCCGCAGAATGGAAGATGCCACTTCACCGCACACCATAAGAGTATGGTCCACAGACCTTACTCTTATGAAGCAGAAGAAATGTTGGAGGAGGAAAGCAGTGTTAATCTTGGTGGCCTCCAGATAGTGGCCTTCAGGCGTAAAAAAATAAAGCATAATGTTGGTGACAGTGGGTCCTGTTGAACGTTGGAACCAAATAAGAAACTCGACGTATCTAGTCTCTTCGGAACAATCTGAGGTAGCGGGACAGAACTATAAGGTTAGGCGTATACTGAGGACATTTATTTAGTATGAAATTGGTCAGGCAACGAGTCATGATTATCTTGGTCAACCAATTCTAGGACCCAAACATGGTATATGACATCAGATGGCAATGATATAGAGGCTAATTATAGTGCACTGTTTTCTCATCCGTCTGCCAGAAACGTACGCCATCCTACGGTTTAAGATTGTGATGAATGCATCTAGAAGGCATTAGTCTTCCAGCTGCTATGAGCGATACGTATGCTATGTAAATTTAGCTAATGAGCTGGAATGCTGATGCAAGTGCAATGTCTGAAATCATTTCAACTAGTTCAAACAGAGGACATGGAGTTGGCTGTCAAAACACTTTTAGATCTTTTACGACGAGCCTAGCAGTGGGTATCCTATAGTTAGCAAGACAAACATCTAGCGTCGCGATTGTCCACTCAGTTGGCGTGGAGAAGCCGGAATCACAAGCAGCTAACGAAGTTTGAGCCCATGACTGACATATTTGGCATTGTGCATACTATACTGCACGTTAGCGTGCAGCTATGAGACAATGTTGGAATCGTTTAGGCGGTCAGCTGCTTTCGTCTGGATGTGAAAACGGAAATGTTTACATCCTGTATACTGCCATGGATGGTGTCGTGCGGGTTCTTGGTTGTTCTAAGCTGAAAAAAGCGATGGTAGGCAGGGGGCGTCGCCACCGGGGGAGGGGCAGCGGGGAAGGCCCCCCTGCCGTGAGACTGGGGGCGCCGCCCCCTGACATTTGAGGAGGCCCCTACCCAGAAATGCACAGGAAAAATGCGAGCAAGGAAGCAGACGGATAGAAGATCATGCTGTCAAGCAGGCCACACAACTGGCAACAAGGCCCCCAGGAAATCTGATCAGGTCCCTATAAGAGACGCAGGACAGAGATGGGGAGGAGGCCCCCAAGACGAAAAGGATGTCACCGAGACGGACAAGGAGCCACCCATGTTAGACAAGAAGGCTTCCGATACATGGCGGTATATTCTTAATTTGGAAAATGAGGCCCCAAGATGGAAAAGGAGGCCCCTACAATATAAAATGAGGACATAAGATAGGAGATATTTCCCCGGTCGCAGAAGGACGCCCCATGATATGTAAGAAGGTCTCCGCAGAGATGAGAGAAGCCTACTGAGACCAGCCAAATAAGGCCCATATTTTGAAAGAGGACACTGGGAGAGAAGACGTGGGACTAGGAGGCAAGGTCATCCTGCTAAGATGATAATGAGACTCCAAACACATATGAGGCTCCAAGACGTGAGAGGAGGCCCATAATTTGAGGAAAAAAAGAGTCCCTTAGGAGAGGATAGGAGGCTCTGGAAATCAAGAGAGTGCCAAAAATTGGCACGGAGGCCCACAGGATTTCAAAGGAGGCCCCAATACGGACAGGGAGGCCCCAGAAAATGAGAGGAGGTCCTAAGACGGAAGAGAAAGCCAGTGGACATAAGATGAGGTTTCGGAGACGCAAAAGGAGGCCCCAAAGCCGGTAATGTTCCACCAATATGGAAAGGATTATCCCGAGACGTGGCAGGAGGCACCTAATTCGGAAGAGAACGCTACAAGATTGGAAAGGAAGCCCCATGATGAACGAGAAGACGCACAAAATAGGAGAGGAAGGCCATCGAATAAGAGAGATGGCTCCCGGGCGGAAAAGAATACCCCAAGGCGGGTTAGAAGGTCCGCAGGAAATGACAAGGCCACTGCGATAGGAAAGGTTGCTTGCAATTTGGAAGAGGAGGCACCTGGGAGAGAAGAGGAGTCCACCAGGAGATTAGAGGCCACCCTTAAGATAGGCAAAGATCGGATCAAAACACTGAGCAGAAGGCCCCCAAAACGTGAGAGGAGGCCCCTTAATTTGGAGAAAGGTCTAGAAGAGAAAAGGAGGCCCCTGCCGGACTCGAGAGGAGTTCCTCAAGACGGATTAGGAGGTCCCCAGGACCGAATGAGTCCCCGAAGACCAGAAATAGTTCCCAGGAAATGAGAAGAGACCTTTAAGATGGGAGTGGTGGCGGATATGGAAGGAGGTGAGGTTTCCAAAATTGAAAATCCCTCAAGACGGGTATGACTTCGCCAGGATAGAAGAGGAGGTCCACGAGGTGTGGCAGGAAGCCCTTTATTTGGCGGAGAATGTCTTTCGAACATAAGAGGAAGCCCCAGGCCATGGTAAACGGGCTGCAGGTTGTAAGGGGAGGCCCTCTAAGACGGGAGAGGAGGACCATTGAATATAGAGGAGGGTAGGACACAAGGAGACATCCAAAAACCGATAAGGAGGCTCCAGGAAATGAGACGAGACACCTGACAGCCCAATGCGGACAACAAGGCCACCAGCATAGAAAGGGAAGCCCTCCAATATGGGTGAGGAGAATGCATCAGGGATGTTGATTTCTGAAAATTATTCAGGGACGCAATGCACAGAGGAATTGGGCGATCGAAAATGGATTGGGGGCACAATCTATAGGAGTTAAAAGTTGATTTTTTGTGTGTGTGGGGGGGGGGGACAGGGCTATAGCTTTGCATGCTTTTGGCAATGCACTTTCCTTCCCCCCACCCCAATGTTGGCTGTACCTCAACGTGCAACAATATCTCAACGTTTAGCGTGGGACGCTGTGTGGCATGCCCCCACAATCCATTTGGGCCTGCCCATTGCTTTCATGTATTGTGTCCCCCCAGTGGCGTACCGAAGGGGGCATTGGGGGCAGTTACCCTCCCCCGAAAGATTTTGGTGCCCAAGGAATCGCGCCGGGGTTGGGAAAAAAATTGTGCCGGGCCCCATAAAAATCCCGCTGGGGCCCACAAAATTCGCGCCGGGGCACGTGAAAATCACATTGGGACCCAAAACATCGCTCCGGGGTTCCAAAAATTATGTTGGGGTCCCAATAAGTAGGACCGAGCCCCTGAAGATGCCTCTGGGCCCACAAGAAGTCGCGCCGGGCATCTCAAAATCACACTTTGGCCTCAAAAGGTTGGGCCGGCGCCCATGAAAATCGGACTGAGGGCCCAAAAAAGTCTGGCCGGACTCCTGAAAATCAAGCTGTGGGCCCCAAATGGTCGGGCCTGGGCCCTGGAAATCACGTTGGGACCCAAGAAGTCTCGCCGATGCCCCTGAAAATAACGCTGAGGACAGAAGTTCTGGCCAGGGTCCCTTAAAATCGCACTGGGGCCCAAACAATTCGGACCGCAACGACTCAGAAACGATGGTGGTAGATTAGGCTCTTCCACAGGACAATTCAGTCGGTCACTAACTTTTTTGTTAATGCGTCACCTTTGAAAAAAAATAGTGGTCGAAATCCTGTAACTTTTTCAAATGGGGGTAGGTGACCTCCTCCAAATCCTTTCGCCCCCCTGACGTAAATTCTAGGTACGCCACTGGTCTCCCCCATAATTTTCATAAACATAAACCCATGGGGGAAAAACCAACATTGAGGGGGCAAATTCTTCCTCAAAATCATACGAAACAAGACCCATGCCCACATATGGAATTGGAGGAATTATGTTTTCAAATACGTTATCCTCCTACAACCTTATATTCTGTGATTACAGCCTGCATGACTGGAGCTTCTCAGCTACAATACCTTCTCAACGACTTAATTTACAAAACGGTACAGCACAGCGAAAACCATCGGCGTGAGGGCGTGGAATTTGAAGGTTTTGCATTATTTATGCATTGACATTGTTGCATTGTTGCATTACCATTTTTTGCATTGTTGTTCAATGCTTATTCTTGCCGTGAATTTATTCCCTGAGGATTTATTATTTTAGCTTGTGTGCCAGGTACCTCGCAGCCAGCACGAAATGTTATAAATAAAAATCAATAAATCACTGAGATGGCGATCAGAAAACCAATTCAATCCACGTATCGTTATCATCTTCGTGAGATTGTCTTCGTAGGACTTAGCAATGCTCGTTCAAGCTTGCTTATGACATCAATCTGTGGGAATGACTAACAGTAGTGATGAATCTAACTATATTCAGCTAGACTTGGAGGACATAAAAGTGGGTTAATCAATGGGAGACGTCTTTAAGATATGCTTAGCACCAGCCGTGCCAGCTCGCTGCAATCTAGTGACCAACGGGACAATTCTTTTTGTCGGGAAAGCAGTAAGATATTTGTTTGTTTTGGCACTCAGATATTTATCCACATATTACTTATTTATATCCTGGTATGGCTCAATTCTCAGCAAAAATGATTATTGCTTTTGTTTGTCCGTAAATGATGCATCATGCCACGAACAAACAGGACATCAATATGAAATCATGCTTCCCATTCCAAATCCATACTAGGAGACTAAAAATAATAGGAGGCCCAAACACCATGGAGGCCCCCTTTGGGGTGGAGCAGGAGACGACGCCACTGATAATAGGTGTTTCAATATTGTGTTGCTTGCTTGCTTTGATGCTCAAGCTGTAATGCTGTAATGCTTGCTGTATTTGCTTCATTTATACATGCAATTTCATCATGCATAGCATCGTTAATCTCTAAATTACCTTCTTCGTATTTAAGTATTGTCTTATTCCAACATTGTCGGTGTCTGCAGCTTTTCGATAACCGCTACAACTATATGCCATCCCAATTCATCGTCAACATGTGAAGCATAGTGACCTACAAACAACTTGCAAATAAGAAGCAGAGGCGCAATAAATTAGGAAGTCAACAATACTATCCATGCAAGTAGAACACGTTGCTGTCTGGGTGCATGGATAAACTTATGATTAGAATGTCAAAGCTAAGTACTCACAGGTCCCAAATTCAATCATCCACACTCCAACGCCACGAGTGCGACCCCATATTTCTGACCAGGGACACTACTTATTGAACTTAAACTTAAAATTACCCCACCCAATCGTCTTAAACTGTATTGCTTCCATACTAAACCAATACTTCAGTAATTTATCAGTTTCCAAGTAGCACACAATACTCCTTGGTGACAAAAGTTGAGCGAGGGAAAAGGTCACGCGGTGGCACGCAGTGTGCAGAACGTTCTTGCAACCGGAATGCTTGAGGCATCGCCTTGAGATGTGCTGCCCCGGCGGCGTCAGCTGCGTCAGCTGCGTCAGCTGCGTCAGCTGCGTCAGCGGCGTCAGCTGCGTCAGTCGCGTCAGCTGCGTCAGTTGCGTCAGCTGTGTCAGTTGCGTCAGCTGTGTCAGTTGCGTCAGCTGCGTCAGCTGCGTCAGCTGTGTCAGTTGCGTTAGCTGTGTCAGTTGCGTTAGCTGCGTCAGCTGCGTCAGCTACGTCAGTTGCGTCAGCTGCGTCAGCTACGTCAGCTGCGTCAGCTGCGTCAGCTGCGTCAGCTGCGTCAGCTGCGTCAGCTGCGTCAGCTGCGTCAGCTGCGTCAGCTGCGTCAGCGCGTCAGCCGCGTCAGGCGTGCGGCCTACACGCTCGTGCGGTAACCAGGTGACCTTAGCCGTTCCAGTGGCGGCGTGATATCATAAGTAAATGCGCAAGCAGTGCATTGTCGCAAGTGCTACGGCACTTTGGCACCAATTACATTGTATTGAATATGAGTTGGTATTTGGATTGCTACGAAATATACATGATGCTGACGACGTCTATTTTGGATAACGCCCATGTATTCCAGTAGTCATCGCTAGAAATGACGATTGGAAGAAATCGTCCTGCCTGGCTACCCTCAAAATTCACAAAGTAATTCATAAATCACCAATCCGGTGGTAGCCGCACGGCTGGCTGTAAATGGATACTTGTGGGCCTTTAAAGCCGGATTATCGACACGTTTTCCTACCGACTGCAATGTGAGTCGAGCAGGCCTATCAGCAGAGTGGTCGGTTCTCCCCTGTCGTCCAGATGCTGTGACGTCTGCCACTCGGTCTGCGCCGCTCATCTCCTGATGGACGGACGATAGCTCGTAACGGATGGCGGCCGCTCCCCAATCCGACTATCTGACCTGCTCCGACTCACGAGTGGACGGCTGTCGATGAGTGATGCTGGCCACCGCAGGCTCCGCGTGTGACTTGGTCATCAGATAGCTCCTACGGCGCCGGAGACCAGCCATACAGACCGGGCGCGTGGCAGCCGCGCTATTACCAGCAAACCTGCTCATTATTATTGGGTCGACTGACCAGTCGACTGGTGTCAATTGATTCCACTGGATGCTTTTTTGAAGTTATTCTTGTTCCGTGAATGATCCGAAGCGTTTCATTGGATTTTTTCGGGTGCACCGGAATCAGAATTGATTTACTTATCTCAAATTGATACAATCACATCAATATTTGTGCAGAGATGTCACGTTTGAATAGACAGAACTGCTCAATTGCTTTCCGTAAATACAGTCAATTTATTGGCTCAGTAACATAAACTAAGAACTATGATTTGCAGACTATAGCATGGTATTACGCGCTTCAGTTCACATAGCCCTTCAAATTTTAACCATCTTCAATATCTATAAGTCCGCATGCTGAAATAGATAACATTATGAAGAGGCTAGATATGAAAAGAAGTGATGCTTAGCTTGTCACTCCGGGTACGCTGGTCCCTTAGTAAGACTCGCGCACATACATACATGTATGCACAGCAGTGCGCATCATCAAGATGCGCTTCGAATATAATGGCATCTCCAGAAATGGTTTCATGACAGCTGGTGAAGGATGTGCCGAAGGAGGTTATTCGCGTATTCACATTTAATCACCATCAATAAGCCCTCCACTAATATATAAAGACACGATGTCTTTAAAACACTGTAATCATAAGAGAACAATCAAGTGTACAGTACCAGAAAAAGTTGGCAAAGCATTCCAATTTTAAGAGCAACGCTGTATAATGGCTGAGTATTTCGCCGATTTTTGTTCCATTTTAGAATAGGTCAGCACCATTTGGACGTGCGCCACTGCCACCCACACCGCGAGTCGGTCGAACGCAGTACACACTCCTGATGGGGCTCCTACTTCACACGCCATCTGATTCCATGTCTTCCAAATCCTACAATGACCTACAACATTTCAAAATATAATCCCTAGCTTCGAAGGGTAAACAACAGTAACAGAAGCTAAATATGTGGCCTAAAATAGCCACAAATACTAGTCGTATATGTAGTAGAAGCATCAGGCAAAAAACCGGCACACTCATGCGATAAAAATGAAATAAATAATAACTAACTTCTTGATATGAGAGGCTGTATGGCTATTGCACGTGCATGACCTCATCGAAGCTATCCGTGTATGCCTTCGCGGCTACCTGGAATGAAGCTGCTGGAGTGTGAAGGGTTTCTACCATATACAACTTCGAAAGAAAGTAATTGACTGGCATGGGAAGTCTACAAAACAGACAGGATTGCACCGTGTTGGCATGTGATCTTGGTGTGAATAGAACATTTCGTATGCCGGTCAATCGAGTTGGCATATGCAGAGGAAAGTGGGACAAGTCACACAATTCTGTTCTTTTTGAGGATGTTTCTAATGAAAAACAAGTCGGATAGTTTACCCCTGGAAGCTAGGGAATGGATTTTGAATTGTTGTACAATACAACAATTTTGAAATGATTGTGAGATTGGGAGGGCGTTGAGCCAGGTGGGTTGTGAAGTAGGAGCCACATCAGGAATTTGTGTTGCGTTCGATCGACTCGCACAGTGTGGATGGCAGCGGAGCTCGTCCAAATGACGCTGGCCTATTCTAACATAGAACGTAAATTGGCGAAGTACTTAGCCATTGCAACACTGCTTTTGAAATTGGAATGTTTTCTTCCAATCTGTAAGAACCATATAAGCCGACTCAGATTTCTGTTCGCTTTCCATACTATGTCATTAACATTAGCACAGACTATTAATTTTCAGCCCAGTGTTGCTCCGATAGCTCGAGTTTCGTTCACGTTTTCGAATTCGATGTTGTTAATTTTCCAAATAATATGAACAGGCATCCACTTGAGAGTTATCTTGAACGTTTTGCATGTGTCAGGATTTGGATTTAATCCCCATCTAACGGACCATGCCGCCAGACGATCGACATCCTGCTACAGCAATAAGCCGCCAGCTGGATAACTAATTTTGCGGAATGCGCTTGTAGTATCTGCATAAGGAAAACATTTAGAGTGAAGACCTTAGGACAAATCGTTAATAAACATGGAAATGAAACGAGTAGCCAGCAAGGATCCTTCGTAGACGCGAAACTACTGGTGTCCAGCTGGAAGTTGTACCGTTCACGATGATTCTGAGTCCTGCCAGACAGAGATGCAAGACGAACCATTTAAGAACAAAATTATGTAGATGGTAGGATGGTGTTAACTCTCTGATGAGGAAAAGTGCGAATTACAATTTGGAAACGAGCCATATAATCTGTGTAAACTGTGTCCGTCTGGTATCTGTTCGATATCGCCTCCACGCGGAATATAGATATGCGGCTACGTTTGTGCAACATGACCGTTTTGGCATCAAGCCACGCCAATACATAATCATACATGGAAATAAGAGGAAAGCTCAATGATGTTCTAGCGGAGAAACGAAAACCTGAGAGACTCTTGTTTGTGTCGCTTGGCCGGATCCTGTTAATTTGTTGTTGGATAATTTCAAGACCTTAATAGGCTAACTTTGTGTGGACGATTTATTTGCATTGCATTGCGAATAAATGGGCCAGATCTTTTGAAGTCTTGGAGAGGGGCAAATCAGCCCCGCACAGGAATTGCGCTAAGATGATCACAAAGGTAGCAGGCTAAGATGACCAGGCTAAGATGACCAGGCTAAGATGACCAGGCTAAGATGACCAGGCTAAGATGACCAGGCTAAGATGACCAGGCTAAGATGACCACAAAGGTGTCAGGTTAATATGGCCAGGCTAAGAAGACTACACGGATATCAAGCTAAGATACAAGCCGAACACAAGGCAATTTGCAGATGTTAGTGTTAATATAGGCTACGACGATTATGTTAGCCTTAACTGTGGGCTGACTGTCTAACGAAGCTAACGTAACGGGGCTATTCCAGTTCTGGCGAACACCACTACCGAATCATAGTGCAATTGGTATGTGGCAACAATCCGAAAGCTTCGTAAAGCTATTTGATTGGATTTGTAGAAGACTCTCGAAGAACGCACACAGGATATAGTTGCTTGGCATCTGATACCGACATGTTTGAACAGTTGGAGAGAGGTAGACGTTAGCCACGTTAGCGCATCCAGATGCTGCAGTGGTTTGCCATTCATAGCGTGCTGTTGATTAGGGTATGTGGTGCACGTGATGCCGGATCGAATGCAGCACGACGAATTATATTTTGACGTTTCTTAATTTTCATCCGATCAAAAATTACGTGCTAAATAGAGACTTGTGCGTGAAACAGCGCGTCCTACCCTTGGGGTCCACTCCTCAACCAAATACTGACGAATTGCACTTCGTACTGGGCGAACTATCCCAGAAAAATGCGTTACTACTAGCATTCCAGTGTCTGCAGCATGTCAATATGAAAGTTATGACTTTGCGGTGATTGCGCCTCCATGGAGGAATGCTCTGATTCCTACAGTTACATAGGTTAGCTAGTTAGTGAATCATTCCGATAAGTGACTTCACGCTTCAGCCGAATCTATTATGCATCATACCACAAAATTCGAATGCTAAAAAGAACAAGCACGCACACTGATGCTGTAGCGGAAGCATTACTATCACCTCAAGGTGCACACATTAAGTGACAGCGGGTAGCAGGGCGCTTGATCGGGCAGTCACTGGTGTGTTTACCCACACATCAGTCACGGGAGCTTAGCCGAACTCTGGAACCAATGAACGAATCGAAATTGCGTAAAATGCAATGGATAGACCAACGAATGTCATTAGATTAACTTTAACCTGAAGCATCTACTTTAATTTAACTTAATTTAAGTTTATGGGCGCAATATGACCATAGTTGTCGGCGCGCCCTAAAGCCCAAATAACAAACAAACTTAATTTAAGTTTAATTCGTGATCACCGGTCACGTCATAGGTCAGGTGAGGCAAGAGTTTGGATATTTCCGGAACATTGCTAAACTCTAAAAAGTTCCTCTAAATTTACTTTACTAAATTTACTTATCTAAAATTGATACAATCACTTTAATATTTGTGCAGAGATACTACAGATGTCACATTTGAATAGAAAGAACTGTGAAATTGCTTTCCATAAATAAAGTCAATGTATTGGCTCAGTAACATCAACTAAGAACTATGATTTGCAGACTATAGCACGGTATTACCTGCTTCAGTTCACATAGTCCTTCACATTTTAACCATCTGCAATATCTTTAAGTCCGCATGCTGAAATAGATAACATTATGAAGAGGCTAGATATGAAAAGAAGTGGTGCTTTAGCTCATCACTGCTGTTATCACTCACTACACATCACTCGACAGTTTGTACGAGTGGATACTCATGCAAATGAGGCAATAACTGTTATTTGCACACGCCACATAAGTGTGGTGAAGTCAAATTAAGGTTAAATGAAGTCATATAAGGTTTCTGCGCAATTACATTGCCCTGCTACACACGATGCATACTTGCCAGTCAAATTACACACTAGACAGAAAAAAACATTACATAGTCGCATATACGCTAGCAAAAACAGCCCAAACTTCATCGCAGTTATGTTATGCTATGCATCCCGCTAATGTGGGGAATTCCCGGACATAATTCCATTCCAGGACCAGGCCCGGACACCGCATGGTCTCAGATGTTGTTAACACTGAAACGAGGCGCATTCTGTGGCCTCGTTGCGCGGGGGCGCATTCTGTGGCCCAGATTTCATTTTGTCAATTTCCAGGTCTCCGGATTCCTAGCTTTGGGGACAGTCGTTTCAATTTTGAACCTTTCGTGACTTTGATACAACTCGAAACATTGCTATTGCTTCATGTTTCCCAAACCACTAGCTATATTTCCCAAAAATGGAACATATGTATGGTTATAATTGTCTGACGCAGCTCTATGCATCTCGTCGCTTTCTCGTCCCTCTCGTCAGTTATCCTTTTCCGTCTTCAAAACTGTAAGATTGTATACAACATTTTGTTCAAAACTTTGGAAATGTGGCCACCGATTCCGGTCAAAGTTGTCAGCAGCAAAGCATATACCGTGCAAATGGTTACCGAAATCAGTACTGCAAAATTGAGTTTTGTGCTAAGCAATGTCACAGCGAGTTCTAAGCGATAGCATGCCCATAAAAGTACTCGTGTCGGGGCGGCGCCTGTGGCCTACACCAGCCGGTCGGCGCGTTATCCTGTTGGCGCGGCGCCTGTGGCCTATATCAGCCGGTCGGCGCGTTATCCTGTTGGCGCGGCGCCTGTGGCCTACACCAGCCGGTCGGCGCGTTATCGGGCACACCGGACGAGTACAGTGGTTTTCCGGTAAAGATAACCATTATTACAGCAGTATTACTCCATAATATCCTTGGGGTCTTTCTTAGGGGGATGTCTGCCCTCTACATTGGCGAGAGTAGAGGGGGATAACTAAGCTGAGCGAGTCCAGGACAGATGACCAGGCATGTTCACCATACCTGCTCCTATTTTGACGAAAATGGTTCATGTGTTTATCGATGGACCAGATTACGATTCTGAGGTTGTTTGCTTTTTAGGTCTCAAGGGTTATGAGTTACAGGTAATGCAAATTTTATGGTCACGGAGAAAGTTCATATAATTTGTTTGCTCTCTTTTTAATGTTGGCAATTAGCGGACCTAAAGTATGCATCATTCGAAAGAGGAAGACATATCCAACGCAATGCAAATAGTTGTCCTTTCCTGATGTAAATTTTGAGCTATTTGAACTTGTGATCCTTTATTGACCTCGTAACCTTTTGAAAAGTCTTATTTTTGTTGATTTTTGTTCGCCACCGAACATTGGCTCATCAATTGCCTAACCGTTGGCATCAATATTTTTGTGTAAAACTGACTACATAATGGGTCACTGAGGTGAAATGTCAGGGCCTGACCTAACCTCCAGACAGTTAATGTGGGTGACAATGAACATAGCCGATACGAGGGTTGTTTCAAAGTCGTTCCCTCATAAAACACCATGATGCTATTCCTAAGTACGTCAGAGGCCAGCAAGTCACATCTAGGTTAGTGACCTGACCTCGAAACGGTGGCTTTGTGTATATTGAAGAATATGACCGATATGGGCCACATTCTAAGGCACTCTCCCTATCGACCAAGATAGTGGCAAGTGTAAGTGCAAGAGAGGTCAGAAAGGTCACACATGGGTCAGTGACCTGGCTTCAAAATGAAGGTTTTATGTGCATTATAGAAGGCATTTGGTATGGGTGTCATTGGAAACAGCTTGTTCAGAGAACACGACAGTGCCACAACCTGCCGTATGAGGAGACAGAGGTCACATAGGTATGCATGCAACTTTGAAATGAAGATATGCGTGCGATGAAAACCCCGTTTGCCTTCTAGGAAATAATTTAAATCGTTCCATTTCTTAGGGATTTACTTTATATCACACAACGCGTTTCAGTTACACGTACATTTAGCTAAAAGTGAATCATGATCATATCAGCTGCACATATGCATCACGTGCATGATCCTCCAAGGTTCAACACGGCACTATTCGAGGCAGGATCATGCATGTCAGGTACGGATGCGGCGTACACAGTGGTCGACGCCCGCAAATCTATTATTATCTCTACTAGCATGCTCTCTTTCCATTTAAGGGCACACAACGTTGAAATTGCTTTACGCTCTTCATAAGAAGCGATTCACGTAGCCAAGCTGTATGTTTGTTGACTGCACTACACATTCCGGACACTGAAGAAAAGACAAACTTGAACTTCGTGCTGAGGAACGACTCAGTGTTAAGATAATGCTAAATGGTTAAGATTTAGCCATCTTATGGCCGTTGGAGGCTGGCATGATTTACTGCGCGCTTAGACGGACCACCAAATGCCATACAATATATTCTTGTCATGCGACAAGAATGTTCTTTTATCCTTCCCAGCGCAACCATTTGAGATAAATGTACATTCTCCAGTTCTCAATGCGTCTACTGTATATAAAGCATCAACACAGATTGGAACGCTGCCACTGTAGCCGTGTTTTGTGTTGGGGAGTTAGATCACGCAAAGGCTTTTGCAAGAATCTCTGGTACATATCGCTGACGAATGAAGCTTTGGGAGTTATCCCAATGACTTTCAGCCGAATCCCAGATGACGAATGAAACACTTCGAAAAAAGCACCGACCACGACCGACTCGCTGTCACAGGTAGTCACGCAGCTGCTTAAAGTACTGCGATTGTGCCTGGGCGATGAAGTGGTGACGCGTCAGCTTCAATGCTGCATCACTAAGTGTAGAAACCTGCTCCCTGGTCGGAAGCACAACATCAATAAACGTGCAACGATCAACAGGTCACACACATACGTTGTGAGTGTCACGCCGTCGGTCAGCACGCAATGGTGAGGACTCGGGCTCGCAAATATTGAAAGCTCGATGACAAGGCTCTCATTTCTTTCCTAAAAAGCAGTGCACAATTCGCTAAGATTGCCCAAAAGTAGTCTCCGTAGTCAAAAGCTTTTGTACGGCTCATTTCGTGCCTTCTGCATCTCGAACTGTTTTAGCATTTCCCATACCAGGGCACAACCTTCTAATGTCGCCGGGCTCGTAAAGTTATACCACTTCCCTGTTCAATTTCTGTTTAGGGACGTGCGCGGCCGAGGCGGCTTTCACGGGCGTGTCCAAATAACGTCATAAAATGGTAACGACAGAGGTAACGATATAAAATGGTAACGATAACTCGTGGTGCGCGCGTCAACAGGCTCTAGCGACATGAGAAGACCCGACCGTGACCAAATCCTGCAAGGCATCGTAAACCTTGATGTCGCTTATAAATACAAATTACCCAAATGTGACCTATGTGGCATTCAATGGCAGGTTTATGACCTTGTTGTTTGCTCCGAACAAGGTGCCCCCGAACGCTCTCATATTGAATACCTTCTATAATGTACACCTGAAGATTCAAGCCAATGGCAGGTCGCTGACTTATATGTAACCACCGTGAACTCCATGCAATTAAACCTGCTATAATCGTGATCTGTCGACAAAGGGCTTTAAAATATGATTCACATCGATCACCTCTACAATACACACAAATTCACTATATCGAGGTCAGGTTATTGACCCACATATGACCTTTTTGAGCTCTGACAGACTTGACAATGGATATCACCATCGTGATCTATTGCCGAGTGGCATTGAAATGACATCCATATCAGCTATGCTCCTAATCACCTAAAGTACCATTATCTAATGTCAGGTCCAGAAATTTGACCTCTGTGACCCATTACGGATTCGGCTTTACCAGAAAAACAATGTCATCAGATGGGCGATGGATTGTGCACTATCAGTTGTCTCACTCATTGATTGATTTGGCCACTTGTGAATCACCAGCCTAGCAATCTCTACGCGGTCGGGAATATGCGACCGGGTGAAGTAGGCCAGACTCGGCTGCAAAGCTGCGGGGCGGGGGACGGGCGGGCCGCGCGCTGATCCGTGCTCGCAAGTCATTTTGATGACCGCATTCAGGATGTGGGCAGCACAAACAGTGGTGTGCCGATTAATTCAGTGGACGAAGGATGATAGTTTGGTTGGTTCGCACTCACGCATCCACACGTCTATCTTACTGCACCGGCTGGTTGGCAGCTGATGTCCTTGGTGACTCTAGCTGAGACTAGGAGCTTGTCTCCAGCTTTGGCTTCAGGTTGCATGCTGCTATGCGTAGCTTAGAAGAGCTCTTTAAATAGCTTTCGCTCGACGTCAAACCCCCTGCAGCGATGCGACAATTTTCCATATGGAACGACATACTCGTGAGTAGTATGTAGCGCACGTCATTACATGTGAAATGTTGTCATTCACGAGGTCATCTTGTATAGGCACATTGTAGGGTGTACTTACTGATAATCGCTGTATATTAAAGAACGGAAAATAACCCAACACGGTTCAAGACTGCTCAATATATTATTCATGCTGTTATAGTTGTATGTGAAAACTTTCATTTGAGTCTCTCAAATGCCTTCAGATAAACCTGCTGACAAGGTTTCAAAAGCCTTCAACAGCTGACATACATGTTCTCACCGGCGTCTCATCCGGAAGAGATTGAGAACTGCGAGGCAGTGCGTCCATCCTTGGTACCTTTTTGAGATGACAAGTTCGATTTAGATGGTTAAGAAAAAAACGGTTGATCTTTCTTTTTGAACACAGTTCCAGCATAATCATCCATTTGACCTCAGATCTTTCCCCGAAAAGCCACTTCTTTCGATGGTTCGTTGCAGTACTGTCATGGGTCCCGAGGCGTTTGCCACCCTCCGAACGCTACCACACCCGCACAGTCTCACAGTCTCTGTATCTCTGTAGCGTTTGGAGTGGTTCTTCATGCCTACCGCCACAGGAAGAGAGTCGTAGACGAAGGATACTCGATCGTACCCTAAGCCTTGCTCTAGCAGGACCTCTTTCTCTCTCTCTCTCTCTCTCTCTCTCTCTCTCTCTCTCTCTCTCTCTCTCTCTCTCTCTCTCTCTCTCTCTCTCTCTCTCTCTCTCTCTCTCTCTCTCTCTCTCTCTCTCTCTCTCTCTCTCTCTCTCTCTCTCTCTCTCTCTCTCTATCTCTCTCTCTCTCTCTCTCTATATCTCTCTCTCTCTCTCTCTCTCTCTCTCTCTCTCTCTCTCTCTCTCTATATCTCTCTCTCTCTCTCTCTCTCTCTCTCTCTCTCTCTCTCTCTCTCTCTCTCTCTCTCTCTCTCTCTCTCTCTCTCTCTCTCTCTCTCTCTCTCTCTCTCTCTCTCTCTCTCTCTCTCTCTCTCTCTCTCTCTCTCTCTCCTCCCTCCTCTCCCCTCGTCTTGCCAGGTGATACGCCGGTGACCGAGATCGCTTTCTTGTGGATGTTGGTGTGGATCATGTGAGGCAGCGATGTCAGATTAGTGCGATCTGGGAACTGTCACTTCTTGTGACACGGAACAAGATATGGGAGAACGTGACGAGCATGTACAAAGTGGTTGTGTGACCAGGAGTGGGGTAGCAGAAGTAGGGTAACGTAGTATAACACATAAACTCACCTGATACGAAACTGAAGCAAAAGTCGCGAACACCAAATGCAGTAAATTGTGGACTGAAGAGCCCTTGATATTCTCATCTTAACGGCTCATCTTAACGGCTATTCTCAGACTTAACGGCAAAATAACCTACCAAAAGAGCTCCTTGGGTTTAGTGTTTACCTATGGGACATCCGAGGCGTGGTGACACCGCCGACAACCAGTATGCCTCATCCTCCTATAGTGTAATCCCATAATCCCTCTCCCACGAAAGAAAGTCCCCAAAGACATTACGGGGTAACGCTGCTGCACTAATGGTGGCCTTTACCGGAAAGCCATCTGGTCTGCTATGTCGTGATCGAGAATCCGCCGGTGACTGGTAATGGCGGTATTGGCCGCAATCCGCCGGTGGACTGGTAATGGCGGTATTGGCCGGTGGACTGGTAATGGAGGTATTGGCCGGTGGACTGGTAATGGCGGTATTGGCCGCAATCGCAGCGCACACACCTGTATTTTGATATTGCTGATTATGATAGGGATTTGCATTGAATGCTTTTTGCTGTTCACAACTCTGACTTGAATTGATGGCCACATTTTCACAATGTTGAGAAAAATGTTGCATAGCATTTTGAATTTTCGAACACAAAATGACAACAAATTGACAACAAACTATATGTAGAAATATGAGCTTTGCAATTCTTAACACAGCCATGTTTCACTTTTGGAACTTCTACTCGTATAAATGGTTTGATAAATATTAAGCGATATGAATTGACACTTTTTTCCAAAATCGCGAAAACTGCAAAAATAAAATGGAATGACAATTTCATGAATCATGGATTTGAACGACCTCACATTTCAAGATGTGAAATCCGAGCGACCGATTATCCTCCGGCCAAATTTCATCCACACCCGAAGCTATGATATGTTAATTTCGGCATGCGCCTGGTCAATTTGTTCTTGAACAATTCGACACATGCAACACTATACTATGACGTCTTTAAGTTCTATGTTATCCCGTGCAATGTTCAAGTCTCCAGAGTAACTTGATATGCTGAGCTGGATTTCGGCGTCCACTTCGCCCTAGGGAAGGGAAAACTATTTTTTAAAGCAAAAGTTGGATATATATAGACAACCCAGGTGCCCTAGTTACCTCCGAATTGATATTTGGTCACGTTCTGTGTCGTTGATACATGTAGGATTAACAAATGACCACTGTGCTATCTTAAGTACGCTCAGCCAGTTACGAGGCACCAGAAACCATGCATACACAGCATGTAACACGTGACACATGAACTTGAATCAAGTTATTTGTGGGTAAAATGAACCTCGCACACTTGAAGACATGATAGGCATATATAAATGATCTGGAAATCGTATGCCATTCATACAATTATTTTCAACCTTCCATTAATCGGACCATTAGTCGCAAAATTTGAGCACCAATGAATGATTGTGTGACGTGACATCAACCTGACCTAAGATGTCTTCTGAAATATAACGGATTTGCTCACTTGGTTCCCAAAGCTTGAGCTCGCCAGCGAGAACGACTCCGGCGCCATTGAAGGCAGGTCAAATGGGCGGCGGAAATCTGAACCGACTCGCGAAATAAACGAATATGCCTTCATGTGCACTAATAACTTCAGATCGTGCTCCAGAGGCAGTGGCGGCTGGCTTTCTACACCGATAGGTACGTCAGCATTCTAATACTGGTGATATATCCTATCCACTGTTTTAACTTTCTAAGGCTGACTTAGATTCGAAATGGAAAAGCAGACCTCCAATGTTGTTAATATAGTTCCCATTCACAGCCCGTGATTACATATTTTCACAAAGATGAGAAGTACCGACGGAGAGGTATCCGCAGCCAATGTCATGCGCCGTGAACATCAGTCGAGATCGAGGCGGGTGTGGCTGAGTGGTTAAGGTGTTGAGCTTTGGATGCCAAGGTCCCGGGTTCAACACTCGCACCATTCGAGACACTTTCCAAACCCGCGGCCCACTGGCGAAACAGAGTGGGCGGCGCCATTAGCCGTGATTGTGCATAAAGTGCGCCGTAAACCACCCAATAAACAATAAGCAATCAGTCGCGATCGGTATTGATGGATCGTGCAGTGCTTCGGAGTATTTCGACCTGTCCCGGAGATCCAGTCCTATTTAGCTGACACATTTTGAAACAGCGTTAAGGAAGCAATTGGCTTACTGCCGCAACATACTGCAATCAGAGTTGAATATATGTGTCCATGGCATGTTGTTATGATATCCATTCTGATCGTTTGACTTCACGGTATCGCTCGAGTCAACGTGCACATTTTACACGATCACTCAAACCAATAGGAACGTCTGCCCCATACATCATCATGAGATCCCAGGTCTAGCCGGGTAACTTCAGACATATATGTGCACCCAATTTCTAATAGTTTGATTCGATTCGATTGTTCGACAAGAAGCGCAAATATTTTGTTCGCCTTAGCTCTGATCATTTAGACGGGGACTTCGGCGTTGGTTTCACGTTCGTTTGCGTGACATTGACTCCAGAACTAAGATGAGTAATTAGCATTACCCAAGGCTCACAAATTTCAACTCATCAAGCTTCTAACTGGTCCTGGGAGCTTTATCACGGCCGTGGACTATTCGACTCAACATTATTGCTTGACTGGACAATCAAAGTCAACAAAGTCATTTATTAAGGCACGCCACATTGTGGAACACGAAAACCTAGTCAATTGATCACATTCTGCCATCACGTTAGATAAAATTGTAAAGATAAAGGATAAAATCACATTACAATTTACGGACGGTGCAGCTTCGTAAAAATACCGGCTAGAAATTCATTCAGTTGCCAGACATCCAAACAGACAACATGCGACGGTATGGTTCTTCACGCAGGTCACCAGCACCTAGTGATGGTTAGGCGATAGCAGCAGAAGGTAGCACGGCAATGTGGCGTGCGACCGGGAAGCGCATCCACGGGTGGGCGGTGGAGACCCCCGCGCAACCACATCGTTGCGGAAGGCCCCAGCATGGTAGCACGAGTGCTTCCGACACAGCGAGCGTCAACAAACATTTCCCGATGGCAGATGGGCGTTCGCGCCGTATATCGCGGTGCGGCAAGGCACGTGTGACCATCCCTCAATCCACCCACCCAATTGCAGGGGATGGTCGCGCCGTCTTCCGGGACCAGCCAGCCCGAATATGCACTGCACTCCTATGCGGCACAGCCCCACCCAAGGAAAGCGAAGGAAGGGGAAGGACGCGGTCAGGACGAACCGGAAACACGGCGGCACGGGGGGCACGAGCGCGAGAAACACACGTGGGCCGGGGGAGATGAACAAGAAAACAAGCGAAGGGCCAAGAAGGAAGCAGGTCGTCGGGTCATAACAGGACTGGAACCATTTTGGAGTGCATGGAGAGACTCCTCGACCCGCAACCGAAGGTGGGAGAGGCTGACGACGTCAGGAGCAGAGTGGTCTAGGAGGTCGGTGTCGTCAGCGTAGGCCACAAGGCGACCGTGAGGAAGGAAGGAGGACAGATCATTGATGAAGAGGAGGAACAGGTCGGCCCAACGATAGACCCCTGAGGGACACCGTGGGTCAGGGGAGTGTGGAGGAGCCGCCCGAGACCATCTGCTTCCGATCAGAGGTAGCTTTGAACCACGGGGACGGGATGCCGTACCACCCCAGCTTACTCAGGAGAACGCCATGGTCAACGCTGTCGAAGGCCTTACTTAAGTCAATCGTCGTTAACGACGCGACGACCGATGTCGATGGCCCAAACCATTCGACAGCGTCACAATACCGTTGTACTCAATCTGAACCTTTTTTGTGGTCAGGGTTTTGTGTACTCTCAAAAGCTCGTTAATGACCAAAGCATGGCGAGAAGAAAAATGTTTCTGCTAACCACAAAAACCTAGCACCGCGTTGGAGCAAAAGTTTGCAACGGTGCTTAACTAGCAGATGGCGAATGCTTTTTTTTGTATAGTTAAAGGACGTAATATTTCTACCCACGTCCCGGAAAAGATCAATGCAATTTTACTATGTGGTTCTCAACATGATGTGACATGAACATTTTTCAATTCTTCCAGCAGCGATCGCCAACGATGAAGACATGGAGCAGTTCTTCGCCGACGTGGTGCGGTACCGGCCGCAGGAGCTCAATCAGTTGGCCAGCGCCACCAAGTTCAGCAAACGCGAGATCCAGCACATCTACCGCGGCTTCAAACAGGTGGGCAGTCTCTCCGTCATACAAGGCATGCAGCCACTCCCTCTACCGGATACCCACTGGAGGTTTGACCGTGGGCCGCAGGTTCGTCGTGTTCAGCAAAGTCTTCCAGTTTCGACGGGTTGGGCGTTCAGCCGCACATCAGGCGTACCGACGCCTGTGTGACTTCGGCTAGGTGTCTGTCTTTGCCGCTACACGCCCGTACCGACGCCTGTGTGACTTCGGCTAGGTGTATGTCTTTACCGCTACACGCCCGTACCGACGCCGGTGTGACTTCGGCTAGGTGTCTGTCTTTACCGCTACACGCCCGCACAACACGGCTGCTAATTGGGCACGTTCCCGCGAATCGCGAGGTACGGCTCCGTGGCGGCAAATCAAAAGTTGGCAGACTAGCGATTGGCGAGGAAAATGCAGTCTGATCGACAGCCGGCCGACTGGGTAGGCTGTGTCGTAATACAACCAGGCGGTTCCAAGCAAATTAGACTGTCCCGCACTACACCTCCTCGCGAGTTGCCGGCATGTTAGGCTGTCCCGCACGACTCATCCTTGACTCAGTATACAGTACCGACAAACTTGTTCTATTTAGAGCTTGCCTGTTGGCTTCGGTGTGCTATTCTGGATTAAATAGCGGGGCCGCGGTAGCTCAGGCGGTAGGTAGGTCTGTAGAACTCTTGGTCGCAAGACTGTGGGTTCGAATCCTGCAACCGGTGGCAGTATGGAGTCCACCCGCGACCAATCGGCATAAGAGGTTGGCGACGCTATATAACCTAACAGTTGAATGCATCGTAAATGAACCCAAGGCTCTTCTTGTGTGTTGAATAACACTTGAATATGGGTTATAGCCTTCTCCCTAGCAGCAGAACCTTCTCCCTATATTCTTCATTGTTCTTCAGTGTGAATATTTGTGCAATACAGTGACTCCCGCAGAATGGGGATTCGCGCAGTGTAGAATTTGTTGCGGAGCAGGATTTTTGCAGTGATCATATTTGTACACTGCGTAATTTGTACAGTACGGATATTTTGTGGTGCTCAGACTTGCACAGTGTGGAAAGCTTTGCGGTGTGTGTGTGTGTGTGTGCGGGTGTGGGTGTGGGTGTGTGCGTGTGCGTGTGCGTGTGCGTGTGCGTGTGCGTGTGCGTGTGCGTGTGCGTGTGCGTGTGCGTGTGCGTGTGCGTGTGCGTGTGCGTGTGCGTGTGCGTGTGCGTGTGCGTGTGCGTGTGCGTGTGCGGGTGCGCGTGCGCGTGCGCTTGCGCGTGCGTGCGCGCGCGCGTGCTCGCGCGCGCGGTGAGGATTTTTGTGCAATGCGGGTATCTGCGCAGTGCTGATTTTTTGCGGTCTGGATAATTGAGCAGTGTGGGTATGTGTGCAGTGTGGATGTTTGGCAGTGCGGATGTTTGGCAGTGCGGGTATTTTTATAGTTGGGGAATATCTAAGGCGTAAGGAGTTGTGCGCGACGAGTATTTGTGTGTCGATATATACATGCAAAATGGGGGTTGCAAAAATGACTTGAAGTTTGTCCTAATGAATGGTGGTTGCAAAAATGACTTGAAGTTTGTCCTAATGAATGGTGTTTGATGAAATCTATTTATTACATGTTGAACATATTTTGTTATAACTTTGGTATGCTTTTATGAAAGCCGCCTGCTACTGATGTGACCTACGGCAGAAACTGGGTATTCCTTTTATAACAAAATATTTTCGGCTTAAAAAAAACCTTTTCCAGACTTGAAAATATCATAACTATTGCAAATGCCCAGGAATCCTTTCCCAAGCAGAGAGGGGTAACCACCCGGCCCTACTTAAAGCTAGCAAGTTCCAGCTGAGAAATAGCGGGACGCGATATCTTCACGAAGATTCACTACTCCATTACGATACAATAGACAAATATGCAGAAGCTGTTCAAAAACGCTTCGCAGATAATGCTATTCGTGACATCTCGAAATACCGGTGAGGTAGCGGCACAAACAATGAGGAAGAGTTTGCGCATGCCGTGACTTCGCAGACCTTTGGTAGGATTTCTGTAGCTGTACGATACGGAATCCGCCATAGGCGAGGGAAATCGCACCAAGCCTAGCATAACTGAACAACGTACAACTGCGTTGTATTATATTTGGGTATCGTAATATATTAAGATTGCAAAAAGACATACGAGTGTAAATTGCTTCAGGATTCCAAACTTCCACTCTAAGCATACAGCAAGATATAAATGAAATGCACAACCATATATATCAATATTTAAAGACGCTTCGTGACCAATGCTTACTCACCAGGGGCGGCAAGCATTGCCTGCAAACTAGTTGGCGTTCAGAAAGTGTTCAGCAATGCGACACGTTTCATCCGGGGATCAGATGGGCCGGCCAGAAATCGATCACATCACTCGTGTTCTGGGAGCATAGCGTTCACAGAGAATCTCCGAACCGGTGGCGTCACAGCGGCCCTAAAGTTTCCTCGCTATCGGCAGCCCCGGGCCTTGATTAACAACAAGTAAGATGAATTATGTCCTGATGTATGGATATGTGGCCATGTCTTGGAGTTCGGAAGGCAGTAACATCGGGTCATGTCGGTGCTTCCAGAACAATTCATTGAACTGCTTATGTTTAGAAACACGCGGTTGTTAGCACAGCGCAACAAATTGCTGCCATAGGTGCAACGTGACGCTTGTGGAATGGATGCTTACCCCAGCAGTTCTTCTGCTCGTCACTCACAATATCGACGACAAAATCGTGCTGGCCACCTGGTCCATGCACTGCACAGGTGTTCAGTTTGTAAGGTTTTATTGTTGGCAATAACAATCAGAATTCGATTTTGGAACGCTATGATTTGGAATGGTACTGGTGTGTCTTCGTGACTCATGGCATGAGCAGGCATCACTTGTAGACTGCATCTAGCACTTCGCTGTTGTGCCTCAATACGTATTGAATGGAATGAATGGCCATAATTATCGACAACTCATGGTTTGTCGTAGAGTTGGGTGACATGTGATATTGTCTGCAAACGAAAGACTTTTTCTCTGAGTCGTCATGTCTGAGTTCATGTATCATGGACTGTAGTTAGCCCATATTCAATTGCGTGAAAGCATCTTTTACTAAGCTGCAAGTGAATGGGCAAGGGTATTTTATGCTCCAGTCTCACATGGCATTAAAAATTACCCAGGGTAACATTTTTAGCAGTTCAGTAATGATCAGTGAGATAATGTTGAGTTCAGAGATAAAAATCATGGCAAATATTACATCTACCACTTTATGGGAAGGCCCCATGCACCTCAATTTTGCCAACAAGTACCATAGCGAATGACTGCTCCGAGTATCTACTCCTTTTAAGGCAGAAATCAATTGAATCTCTAAAACGATCATCTTCAATTTCTGTTATGGTGTTGCTACTTTCTGGATTTTGATTTTGTTTCTGGTGGGATGAAGCCTCCATTCCATTCCACTAGTCCCCAATCCCTGTTTTCTGAATCCGTGAAACGCGCTCATTATAACCCTATTCTCGTATTCTAGTGCGGGGTATTCCACATTCACCTATCACCCCACCCCCGTTCTCGGAGGTTTTTCGTGTCATTTCCGACCAAGCATTGCAACCATTCTTAAGTAACTTTTATACTTCTGCCAAAGCAATAAGTCCTTGTCTTACCCAAGTTGGTTCCAGTGTGGAATTTAAAGAGGCATGTTCTGTAACTTCTACCGTTTCTGTCAGTCACGTCAAGCGTTGACATATCCGGTGTTATGTTGTGCGGATAATAATATGAGAAAGATGGCAACTGATTTCGTTCACCAACACATTGTGCTGAATAATGTCCTCCAAATCAGTGGCATGACGATGTTGTAATTATTGCTGTGCCTTTGTGAGCTACATTCAACAAAATAAATGAGTTATGATGCTACTGGCATCCCTTGCGGAACATGGTGTTCTGTGATATACGGAGTAATTTCGATCCTACCGTGTAAGTTGACTTCTGGATATATTCGATTCGTCTGAGTATACGGATTTATGGTAGGATATTTCATGCAATAACTCTAGTTTTAAACTATGGCCAATAGTGGCTATGGGGAATAAAGTTTTGGATGTGACACGTCGCATGCATCGGAATACACTTCACTATAAGCCCAGAACAACATTGCATTTGGTTCAATATTCTCCCGGTTTCGTACCTGACCACGCTATTTAGAACACATTTCATATTTACAGGTATTTCTATATCTTCAGCATGTACTGTCGCCGTGGGTCTTTGAGACTGCAACATCACACGAAATGCGTAACATATGCGTTCCGTTTTCATTGCCCCTATGTTCGCATTGTTACTTTTATATTCTCAGAGGGAGTGATATATATAAATATGGATGTATATGTATGTATGGATAGCAAATTAAATGGTTAATATATGGCAGGAACGTGGTATTCTAGCAATCAACTTTGGAACCCTCTATCTGTTTATTGTTTATTCGGTGGTTCTCGATGCACTTTATGCACGATCACGGCTTATCGAGCCGCCCACACTGTTTCGCCGGTGGGCCGCGAGATTGGAAAATGTCCCGAGTGGTGCGAGTGTTGAACCCCGGACCTTTGGTACCCAGAGTTCAACACCTTAACCACGCGGCCGTCCCTGCCCCGAAACCCTCTATTTTAGGTGTCTGATTCCTACTCTGATATCAGTCAAATTGACAGCATATCCAAAATTGGTACGGATTGTCCGAACAGGTAAGCTGAATGGCATCTACTGGTGCTCATGGAATTGATTCTGGTGTTTTCAGCATCACCACTGAGACAGAATGGCATTGATGCTATTTTTTAATGAAATTACTTGCTACTACTATCTAGATGTTGATCATTATTGTATATCCGCTAGCTCTATCTCGCCGAACCCGATTGGGAATACTTGGCTAGTGCTTGGAGCAAACTCGCCTATTGTCGTCGATTCCCGGTGGAAGAATTGGACGCCCGCAATCAGTCAGAGACAGCACTAACACTACAGATCCCGAGAGACGTGCTATCGTCTTGTATGCCCTTCAAGCCTGCCCAGCTAGTCGGTTCTAGATAGGTGGCCGTGCACTGAGGCGCGAAGTGCAGTGAGCTTGTTCGACAGATTGACGACAGCTCGGACCAAGGCACTAAGCCTGAACTACGGAAATCTGCCCTAGCAGGCCAACAGCGCTCAGGCCCCGCAAATGTCTTCGAACTGACCAATAGTGGACTGTGCTACCAGACGCAAGTTGTTGGTATTTTATTGTTTTCCGTCATTGCCTCGACGTTGGTCTGTAAGATCCCTCGGTGATCAGTAATTATCGTAGGTGACAGGATTCGACAGGCGTAGTACAAGTTGTTGGCTTGCGTGCTGTTTTGCTGAACTTGTGCTTTGCTGTTCGTTAGTGGTCCACCCTTAACTTCATCTCC